>ML807927.1:70322-115461 GCA_009831015.1 Picea engelmannii
TCTTTGAATAATTGATTATGCATTGATTTAAATAGCTTTAGTCTTTTTTATCAATACATGGTTAATTATTATCATTTATGTATTAATTTTTCCAATCTTTAAAGTCTATTATCCAAACAATTTCTTCCAGGACTACAAAATGGGCATGTGATTTTGAGAAAGAATATGGGAAAGTAATTCATATTTGGCTTTAGACCTATGTGATACTTATTCCATTTCATTCTTTCATTATTTTTATATTATGAAAATGTTATAACGGTTGATTTTAGCTTTAGCTTGTTAATCATATGGTATTTTCATACTGTTAAATGTTATATGCTGCCCATAATTTCTTATTCCATTTTTTATGTGTGATCAATCGATCATTTGATTATTATGGAATTTATTTTTAATGTAAATGATGGATAATATCAATACCCAGAATTGAGTTTTCTTTCGTTCTTAAATATTGATTATCTTAAGATCACACGATTTTTAATTAATTGTCTTCATGTTGTTATTAATTTACTCCAATATCAAATACTTCTTTGAATGTATTCTGGAAGTGCTAGTATTGTTCTGTTATAGGTTTCTCTTAACAACAGTACATGTAGGAGCTCATACAACATAGAAAGATAAATACCAGTTTCATTGATTAGCGACAGGTTATTATGTGTGTTATTTAGTTAAGTTGTTTATGAATGAAACAATGAATGTATGGTTCAACTTTGACTATCCACATGCTTATGTTTCATTAACTTTTTTGCAAAATTATTTAAATTTATAAAAGAAAAACAATAAATATTTTTATGTGCTTTCTTTATCTGCTTCCTAGAAGCAATCATTTTTCCATTGATTTTTGTAAGTTTCGATTAAAACTTGCAGCTTGTAAATCATGTAAATAAATGAGACTTGTATATCTCCTGCTTAAATAAAACTACTACAGATACATTAGAGCATATGTACATATATATAGTGTTTATTAATTAGTTGGTTATTTCTCTATTTTATTTGTTTCTTTTGGGATTCTTAGATTGGCTAACGGAGCCATTAAACCCATCAGAACAAGTTACACCAAACGGCTTGGGTTATTTAGACAACCCCGGACCGGACTCACTCTTCCAGTTGACGGATGGTCAATTTCGTCCGTCAAAAACACTCCACCTGACACTTGATATGGCACTTGGAGCGCAGAGGAGTTGGCAGTAAGCATATCGACGAGCTTCGATGGGCGAATCAAGAACATGGGTTTTGTGCCCACTCATGCCCTCCAGTTATGGAGCTCGACACATCCAAACTTCAGTGGTTTTAACAATCGCTAAGTGGAGTGCACAAGGCTGTTAAACAAAGATGCCCGAGATCCATGACCTATTTACTCACTCTGTTTCAGGCATTTACTAAAGATTCCTCAATAGAATTTGATGTTTAATGATGTACCTGATTTTGTTATGCATATACTATTATGAGAGGTTCAGTGGTCGACACCCTCCTCTATTTAAACATCTATATAAGAAACATTGTTGTGACTTATGTAATAGAGATATTGAACATGATTTCTACCAATAAAAGAAAACTTTGTGCTGTGACTGTTCTGATTTCCAATTTCGATTCTCTATTTCATGCATCTATCCCAGTAGTTGATTAGTTCATGAAAATTTAGCCACTGCTTCTCGAGAGGGTCCCTTAGTGGAAAGTGTGCATTTGTGTGTTCCTATAATTTCTGCGTGTGGGTGAAGATCATTTGTGTAGTGTGAAGATCATATTTTTATTCCAGCAACAAGTTCATATAAGTGATTGTGAATATATTTCGTTTTCTCTGTGTGCCATTCTAAAACTAATCTCCTGTTTACTTTCTTTCCTGTGAATTTCATTTCAAAACATATTTCTTGTTTATTGATAACGTTGTATGTTCATATTTATCCACGTGTAAATGAGATCTCAGTCTATTGTGTGTCTTTCCTTTCAGGCATTAATACATATTGTAGTAGTTTCTTTTGAATGCAATTAATTAAAACGTGTTTGGTAATCATAGCTTAGAGAAGCGTTGTATGTCTGCGATTATTTTCGAAATGCATTAGAATTATTTGAGGTCAAGTAGTTCAGTGTCATAAAAGGTCTCTGTGTATTTCTTTCATGCACCTTTCCTTTAATTCCTTTTATGTAATCTTTTCACTACATCCTTTATGGTTGAAGTTCTTTAAATTTTAGTTCCTTTCTATTTAGGATCGATATGTCTAGTTCCTTTTAGTAGATTATTCCTATTCAATTCTTGTTTTTCAATGTATTTTAAATTGAATGTTGATTAGAAAGAGGTTGTTTCAGTTATAGGAGCAATTTTAGATTAAGAATAGTTAGATTTACTTGATTTGCATAGAATAGATTTCAATTGCTTGTTTTCTATCATAGATATGAATTTGAAAAGTTAATTCTTGAAGAATAGAATAGAATAAAATAGATTTTAACTACAAAGCAATTAGATTAAGAGTGCTTAATTTTCTTTAATATAGCTATAATCATTAACAAATAGATTAAGGATCTAAATCATGATATACGAACACCCCATAACGGGCTTCTTTCCTAGGTGCTGAGCTATTGCAATTTGCTTTCTTTGCTTTTAAGTGTATTGTCGACTTTAGGATTAGGTTAGCCTAGATTAGTTTAGGCTTCAGTCCTTCACATACAGTGTCAAAACCTCTAATATTACGAGCCCCAAGTTGACAATTTAATGTCGAATTAGATGGTATATATTTTACTCGACAATAACATAATAGAATCTTCCGCTTCTAGAAGGATCTTCCTCTAGAATGATCTTTAGAAGATAAAATTAGTATAAATAAGAGTACGATTCATGAGAAGTTTTGTCTTGAGAATTATTATAATAGAGTGCTATTCTGTTGGATGTTTCCCCCTCAAAGAGGCAAGTGAACATTATTTCCTATCAATAAATGTGTTATTTTGGTGTCGCGGTTTCATCTATTGTGTCGTTCTGTTGTTATTATCTACAATATTTCTATTTTCAACTATTATAATAGATATGTTTTCTTACAAGTGGTATCAGAGCACATTCCATGGAAGAAAATTGTAGGTTATTTTTTTCAGGGTAGAGACATATTACGATGTCTTAAAGCTACAAATATCTGTCGTTCAACGCATAAATCCACGGCCGAGGAAGGATACACACATGAACTGCAAGTGGTACTTAAGAACACATTGTTGGCCACCCTTGTAACCCTTGTTGGTATCCCTTCGAGTGGTAGTGCATCAGATAGCACATGTATATGGATCGACCTACATATCTTGAATCCTTCCATAGATAAACCGATCGGCCGCCTGACTACTATAGTGCCACCGAGAAAAACAATCAAAAAGATACTCTCTAGTACCTTGGTAATGAGGTAGTACGGATAAGGGTATGGTCTACCCTCCTTAGTTGGCTCCCTAAGATATTGGGCCGAGTACTACTGTTTGACCCTGCACATATATCAGAGAGATATAGCACATGGAAAACCATTGTCTGTAGAAACCCTAAGAAAGCCTAACCCCTGGGACACAAGCAACACAGAAAGGGAACATACAAGATTTCTCCTGATCATTATTTGGGCATTTTGACACTGTTTTTTTCCTAGGCATTCTGACACTGTAGTATTATTTAGATAGTAGTACAACTTCGCAGGAGTAAAAAAAAAATTGAATATAAAAAAAAATCGAATATGGGGCCTTCCTGCACCCTTATTTGAGACCTAGCCCATTGGAATCCTTTTTTCCTCCTGATCGCAGTGATACCTTTCATTTTTTGGCCTTGTATTTCCGTGGACCCACCTTCCCTTTTCCACCATCTCTCTTTTCCACCTCTTCTTGTGTTTTCTCCTCACCATGTCCACCACTTGCAACCAAGATCTTGAAAACTGCATCACTACCCACATTGACTCCCAAATTAACCACATGAAAGAGGAACTAAGGAAGGACATCAATTCCCCTCCTGACATCTCTACTGGGGACCTATTCCATTGGAATCCTCTTTCATCCCGACCCTAGTGATACCTATCATTTTTTGGCCTTGTCTTTCCATGGACCCACCTTCCATTTTCCACCATCTATCTTTTCCACCTCTTTCTGTGTTTTCTCCTCACCATGGCCACCAATTGCAACCAAGATATTGAAAAATGCATCCCTACCCACATCGACTCTCAAATTGACCAAATGAAAGAGGAAATGAGGAAGGAAATCAATTCCCACCATTCCATCCAACTTTCATCCCACCTTGAATCTCAACTCGACTCATTTGTTGCCAAGGTCCTGGAAAAACTTCCCATTCTTGGACTCCATTCATCATCTGACCCACCTTCTAACCTCAAAGGTACAAATTCCTCCAATTACCAGTAGTTTCAATCCAACCATTTTCGTCGTGATCTCTGTCTTCCACGAGTGGAGGTGAACAAATTTGATATCTCAGATCCCATTGGTTGGGTCACTCAAATGGAACACTACTTCTCCTTGAATGGCATCACTGATGACTTGGCCAAACTTCATTACGGTGTCCTCTATTTGGATCCTGAATGTTGGCAATGGTGTCAAAAATCATGCTAAGGATATGTATCATGGAAACAGTTTGTGGATGAACTTTATGATCACTTTAACACTGATACACACTCCCTGGGGTGTTTGACCAAATTGAAACAATTTGGTACTGTGGAAGAGTTTATCGCGACATTTGAGCAATTAACTTTTAGAATATAGGGAAAACCTGATAATTTTTTCAAAGAATGTTTTAACAGTGGCCTCAAGGAGGAAATCCAAGCCCAGGTCCTCGTGAATCACCCCCAGACTTAGTTGGAAGCTACTTAACATCCAAGGAATCCCAATAGGTTATTTTTTCCCAATACCGCAAACCTTATTTCCCTCTACGTCCTCGCCCTCCCACTCATACCCCTCATCCCACCCCTCTCAAGGTCCAAAAATTAACCTAGGAAGAAATGGTTGAACACTAACTCAAGGGTCTTTGCTATAATTGTGATGAAAAATATTTTCCAGCGAACAAGTGTAAGGAACAAAAGTTGTTCATGGCCATGTCTGAGGATTTTGTTGATGATGAGACTGAGGCTTCTCATGCAGTAGAGCTCCATGAGCCAGCTAATATCACTCTGCCATCTGATCCACCATAATTTGAACCAGTCATTTCCTTAAATGCACTCAATGGCTTCTTTTCTCCCCAAACCCTCAAGCTAATTGACTACATAAAAAATAGGAAGGTCATCATTCTCATTGAAAATGGTAGCACTCATAATTTAATTCATTGATGAAGTACTCAAGAAACCCATTTCTATATCCATGAAGTCAACAATTTTCAAATCATGATTAGCAATGGAGGTCCATGAAATGTGGGGGGAATTGTGAAAATGTGTGTCTCCAAATTGGTCAGTACAACCTAAAATATCATATGTTTTCTATCGACATGGGTGGATATGAAATTATGTTGGATGCATAATGGTTATGCACTCTTGTTCCCATCCTCATGGATTTTAAGGAATTGACCATGAAATTTCAACAGGACAATCAATAGTATAAGTTCCAGGGCATCACAACAGGCTCCCTTGAGATCATCAGTTCCCATAGAATGGAAAAGCTCCTCAAAAAAGGCCATTCATGAATTATTTCCCAACTCAATTCCATTCAAGCCATTGAGACACCATCTATGCATCCTGACCTCCAATATATACTCTCCAAACACCAGAATATTTTTTCCACTCCCCATGGCCTTCCCCCTTCCCGCACTGTTCATGATCATTCCATTCCTCTAGTTTTGAGCAGTCTTCCTCCCAATGTCCACCCATATTGTCATCCATTTTCCTA
This sequence comes from Picea engelmannii, assembly GCA_009831015.1. NCBI lineage: Eukaryota > Viridiplantae > Streptophyta > Pinopsida > Pinales > Pinaceae > Picea > Picea engelmannii. Next base: position 76,152 of record ML807927.1, read on the forward strand.
GAAGAATGAAATTGAGAAAATTGTTCACGAATAGCTTGACGTGGGTGTCATCTACGATAGTACCAACCCATATTCTTCTCCCATGGTCATGGTCCTCAAGAAAGAAGGCACGTGGTGCATGTGTCCTGAAATTTGTGCTCTCAAAAAACTCACCATCAAAGACAAGTTTCCCATTCCTATCATTTATGATCTATTGGATGAATTGAGTGGTGCTCAATACTTTTCTAAACTTGATCTTCGTTCTGGGTACCGCCAGATATGTATGAAAGAGGCTGACATTCTCAAGATGACCTTTCGAACTCATGAGGGCCACTATGAGTTCTTGGTCATGCCCTTTGGCCATGTAATGCCCCATATACTTCCCAAAGCCTCATGAACCGTGTCTTCCATAATTTCTCTGTCATTTTGTCTTAGTTTTCTTTGATGATATTCTCATCTATATTAAAACATGGACAACCCATCTTTCCCATGTGGATCAATTTCTCCATCTCTTTTCTCGGCACCAACTTTTCCTCAAACAATCTAAATGTTCCTTTGGAACCTCTGAAGGGGAGTATTTGGGTCATATTGTTGGCAAGGACAGTGTATGGGTGGATCCTAATAAAATTGAAGCTATGCAGGATTGGCCTCACCCCAAAAATCTCAAGAAATTGTGTGGTTTTCTGGGTTTAACGAGCTATTATCACAATTTTTTAAGAATTATGGAAAAATTGCAGCACCTCTCACTGTTATCCTTAAAAATAATGCTTTCAATTGGAATCCTGTAGCTGATCAAGCCTTCCATTCTTTAAAAGAGGCTATGTTCACAACTCTTGTCGTGACCATTTTTGACTTCAAAAATACTTTTGTCCTAGAATGTGATGCATCCGGGAAAGGAATTGGCACAGTTCTCATGCAAGAAGGATGACTAGTGGCCTTCACCAGAAAACAACTTTTAGAGCGCGATTTGGGACAATAAATATATGAAAAGGAAATGTTGGTTATTCTACATGTTGTGGATCTCTGGCATCCTTATCTCTTGGGCCAATGCTTCCAAATTAAAACATATCATTAGAGCCTCAAACATTTTATGGAACAACAAATTTCCTCCCTAGAGCAACAAAAATGGGTCACCAAGCTTTTTGGATATGATTATGAGATAAATTACAATAAGGGAAAATAAAATGTGTTTGTTGATGCTTTTTCCTGAAAATATAAAGACGAAGGATCCCTTTTTTCTCTCTCCTTCATTGTACTAGATTGTCTCAAAATTGCTAACCAGGAATTGCTGCAAGACACTAAATATTTTGGCCTTATTCAATAGTTGCAATCCAATTCTCCAATTTCTCCCAGGTACTCTTGGCACAATAAAGAGATTCACTACAAAGGTTGTTTGTGTCTCAAAAAATAGTTGCAACTTAAATCTACGGTGCTTTCAGAGCTTCACTCTTCCCCCACAACTAGGAATTTCGGGTTCACCAAAACCTATGAACATGTCAAATGTTATTTTTTCTGGGATGGTATGAAACACGATGTCTGTACCTTTGTGGCTGAATGTGATGTCTGTTAATGTAATAAAGGAGAAACAATCAATACCCTGGGATCACTATAACCATTCTCGATTTCCTGGGTTATTTGGAAGGATATTTCTATGGAATTAATTGTTGGCTTACATAAATCATGAAATAAATCAATCATCATGGTGGTAGTTTATCATCTTTCCAAATATGCTCATTTGTGTGCTCTCCAAAACCCTTTCACATCATCCAAGGTGGCTCAAATTTTCATGGATAATATCTTCAAGATTCATGGCATGCCTCATTCTATTGTCTCTGACCGAGATCCCACTTTTACCAAAAAAATTTGGCAAAAAATATTTCATCTCAAGGGAACCCAATTGCATCTCAACACTTCTTATCATCCTCAAACTAATGGCCAAACTGAATTTTTCAACAAGTGTCTGGAAACATATTTAAGGTGTTTTGCATCTCAATGACAGAATCAATGGACTCAGTGGTTATCCCTTGCTGAATGGTGGTACAACACATCTTACCATACCGCTACAGATGACTCCTTTTGAAGTAGTATATGGACAAAAGCCTCCTTCGGTTCTCTTCTACATGCCAGGTGTATTGAAGTCTTACAAGGTTGAAAACAATATTTTCGTTCGTGAGGCCATTCTCAACACCCTCAAAACAAATTTGGCCATGGCTCAAAATCACATGAAGCAACAAGCAGATCAAGGTCGTTCTGAATGATAATTTGTTGAAGGGGACCATGTGTTTCTTCGAATGCAACCCTATAAGTAGACTTCACTGAAAATGGATCACTGTTAGAAACTTGCTCCCAAATTTTATGGTCCTTATACAATTCTCAAGTGAGTGGGGAAGGTGGCTTTCCAGTTAGCATTGCCCAGTCATTCTAAGCTCCATCTTGTTTTTTATGTCTCATGCTTAAAGAAGGTGAATGATACTAAGTGTCAAACTCAAACCAGTCTCCCTGAGTTGGATGAAGAAGGTTGCATTTGGTTGCAACCATAATCCCTATTGGACCAACGTGAGTGTCGTCTCCATCAACACACCATCAAGGAAGTATTGGTGCATTGGAAAGATACAACTCTAGAAGATGCCACTTGGGAGTCGACTACCATTCTGCAATAGTTTCCTCATCTCAATCCTTGAGGACAAGGATCTTTTTCAAAGGGGAGGGCATGTTAGGGACCTAACCTCCCTAACCCCTCATGTAGATAGAATAATATATTTCCATGTAATAAAGGCTGAAATTATTTAATAAGGTCTATTTAATAAAGTGAAATAAGTCAATGTAAGATAACCTAATAGAAGATTCTGCTTCTAGAAGGATCTTCCTCTAGAATGATCTTTAGAAGATAGAATTTGTATAATTAAGAGTACGCATCATGAGAAGTTTTGTCTTGAGAATTATTGTAATAGAGAATTGCTCTACTGCAGGTTGCCCCCTCGAAGAGGCAAGTGAACATTGTTTCCTATTAGTAAAGGTATTATTTTGGTGTTGTGGTTTCATCTATTTTGTTGTTCTGTTGTTATCCTTTGCAATATTTCAGTTTTCAACTATTATAATAGACCTGATACCTTATAGAAACCCACGACTTCTTGACCTACTTATCTAGGTCTCCTTATCCATATTATTTTCTATTCTTTCCAAGCTCTGCATCAGTTTGACATTGAAGTATTCTTGTTGTGCCTTGGCTCTCATAAGCCTTTCATTATCATCCTTATAGCTCTGGATATATTTCTACAATATTTTTATAGTTTCTACCAAGTTCACGTGCTCCTCCTTAGATTTGGTACCATTGACACCCAAACCGATATACATATCCCCAAATTTGTCATCGGGACTATAAGTCCTCCGCGCATTTTCCATGCTTTCAACCTTCTGCACTAACTTTGTCTTGCTTTATTCACTGATAATTATGCAAAATGTGCAGACAACAATATTTGTTAGGTGATTTCATGCAACAAATACATGAAAAATTCAGACCATTTTTTCAGAATACTTTCTCTCATATTTCTTCGATGATTTTTAACATCCAAAACTCTAGTGCACACACCTGTACATCACTAATTTTGTGCACAAAAAAACCTTATACCGTGCACCCATGGCCTTCTGTGCAAACTAAACTCTGCACTGCATGGAATCAATTCTTAGTGAACCCATCTATCCATGTTAGTTTTTGGCCCATACAAGTTCATTGTTGAAACCATAACTATGATACTAAATTGTAATGTATCTAGTCTCCCACTAGGCCCCGTTACCACCTTATTTTTGCTCAGAAACCACCAAGCTGTAACAACCCCAACACATTACTAAGTAATTCTACTCTAAAACTTCACTATGTAGTTCCTACTTTACACACAATTCTGCACAGTATCAGTTAATGTAATGCTGTCAACCAAATTTGAATCACACCACACAACTTGTAACAATGAAATAAGCAATTTCTTGTAATACAACCTTACGAAACAAAATTAATTCAAACAATTGCATGCACCAACATATTGACCCCACAATACAACTATGTGTATAACCACCAGTGTGTCATGCGCCACTTCTGTTATTACTGCATGTTGGGTCTAATTTCTTACCTACACACACACATGAGTTCCATCCTCTTGGTGCACACATGCTACAATATTGCGCACCAACCACTCAACCCTCTTCTTGACGAATAGTAACCAAATTCACAAGATTAACTTAACATGAAAGTCTACCACATTTTTCATATCCATGCACAACTACAAATACAAGCTAATTGCACCATACTTACTTGAACAAGAAACAATTAACATAATGACAACAATTAGTCATATGCAACACATAAAATAATTTAACCTATGTCAAACATAATCAAATTTGCACAGTAAAAAAGACAAGCACATAGAGAACACTTATCTTAAATGAAATTCACCAAATGAGGCCTTGAATCACATGTTCCTCCTAGCCATAGTTTTTTTTTCTCATTAAATTTCAGCAATAGGTCACCCCTGAGCTGGGGCTCAACTCCACCAGGGAGAAAGGGTTCCTAGCGACAAGCTATGGCCTGAAACTCAACATAATTTCTCTTTCATAAGTGATCATTGTTACAACTAGCCCACAATCCCTCATTCCCCACACACTTGTCACACCCAAATAAGTGTGCCCCTTCTCTTCTCAACAATCTTTCGACTGCCCCACTTCCATTCCTAGGGTTACCAGCAACAGGCTGGACAAGAAGTCTCCGATCCCTACAACTAATGATCAACGCACTAGGGAACAATTCCTAGCAAAAACTCTCGCCTGAAGAATATGCCCATGGGTCTGACAACCACTACACAATATCTAGTCTCTCACCCAGAGAGATTGCTCACGGTATGTCCACCTGACTCTTTGACAATATCTATGATTATATCCCACAACTCCCTACAATATTCTATGTGCATATAATGTAATAATAGGATTCCATACAGTTCGACCCCGTTCTGCACACAAGAGCCTTCCACATCCATTCCCCTTGGAATAATCATAATAATAATAATAATAATCCCCCAAAATACACTAAGGCCAACAATATATATTGCAAGTCTTCCACTTGACACTTGTCACCTCCAAAAGTAACTTTAAGCCACTTGGTGACCCATTCCCTACCCTCAAGAACTTAGAATAAAATAATAATATATCTGACATTATACTTTTCCTAGAATTACTATAAGATATTTCCTAAGACTTATGACTCACCCCCTATTTTCCTTTTTTGGTGGAGTAGGCCCCCCATCTCATTTCGTCTGAGTGAGTCAACACGCAACAATGTAATATTATATTAATATTCATGATTATTTGTATATGGATAGGTGCACTAGCATATCTGCATCTAGGATCGCCAACGTCATAATCACATAGTCTCTTCAGCTTCCATACATATCCATTCATCCTCGCGCACTAATCCAAGTGCGTGCAACATAGTGCAATGTCCACACTTGCCCAAGTGCGCTCAACACACAAAATGTGTGCACCTTGTCTTTGTTAACAATTCTCCGCACATTACTATGATGTGTGCAACACCAAAACCAATTGACCATGGCTCACCAACCTAAGTGTACATTACATTTATGCTTGGTACCAATTGGATCACCAACCTATGTACAATTACAAAAGGTTCCATATCAGGAACACTACACCACTGTAGAAACAACACCCATGCCACCGAGGATTGCCCCAAGTTAATTGCAAAGTGGGAGGATCGTGCAAGGCAATGAGGCACCAATTTGATAAATTCATATCCTCGACCTGTCACTGAAAAAAAAGCACCCAATATTTATATTATTAGTAGAGGAGGAACAAGGACTAGTGTCGATGTTTATAACTCAACTCAAATCAAGATCGACAAGATGAACTGTAAGATGTTACATATGACCCCCTTGTGAATTTTTTTTCCTTAAGGACGTTGTTGATATATTTCAATGGATTTCTAATCCTGCAATATCAATACTTGCAGACTCAAGTTGTGAGCCTCAACCTAAGCTCACAGAAAATTGTGTGGCATAGAAATATCCTCCAACAAGACCCCACTAGACTATTGAATTGTGATTTTGCTTACTTGCTGATATTTTGGATGACAAACAACTCACCAAGGAGTTGTAGAACAATCTCAAGGAGATTTTAGAGATTGAAACGAACCCGAAAGAGTTGATTGTTGCTCATCTTTCCGAAAGACATATAGGTAGAATACAAAGAAGGAAGAAGAGATCCAGACAATAATTTAAACTAAACACTCACATCGTCAACTACAAAATTAGTGATGTTATGCTAGATTTGGGGTTTGATATCAACATATTATCGAAGAAAAACTGGGAAGCCATGGGTAAGCCCAAGCTTGTTTATTCACCCTTTCAGTTGAGGATGACCAGTTAGTAGTTTCTCTATCCTGTTGGGAGGTTGGAGAATGTTGAAGTGGACTTAGATGGAGTTAGGAAAATGGTTGAATTCAATGTTATAGATATCTCGGGGGAGAAGGACCCATACCCAACTCTACTGGGCATTGATTAGGCTTATGAGATTTTTGTAGTTATCAACTTTAAGAAAAAAATCACGACGTTTGAAGAAAATAGTATGAAAGTAACCCAACCACTAGATCCATACCAAGGTCCTATCTATACAAATCTAGTAGGGGGGATATGGAAGAGGATACCCTGGATCATCTCTACACTCTGACTGCAAGAAAGCATATGGATTACATTAACCTGACTGCATATGGCTTGATAAGTTGGCAGAGTATTTAGTCTACAGGGGAGGATTCAGAGGTAGCATTTGAAAACTAGAAAAAGGGAAGATATGGGAGCTTCTCACGATGTTGTGTGACTGTTAGAGAATCCAAGTGGATTGGATTAGAGGTTAGAGACTACCTTGTGTACGATGGCACTTCATATGTACATAGCTTTCTTGTTGAGTTAGAGGATAAAGTGACACTAGAGAAAATAATCTTGTACTTGATGTGGTGTTAATATCCTCTTCAGCTAGATGGTGGGCCACTCATAAGGATAATTTATCTTCCTGGGAGGAAGCAAAGAGTGCAATCCAACATCACTTTATTCCCGCTTCACACCTTACTTCGTTGAATATGGAACAATCAACTTTGGAATTATATGAGGGGATTTCAGAGCCAAGGGAGCATGTTGTGCATTATATTCATAATGGGAAGTTGTGCTACTTCATTCTCAATTGTGGGTACATCAGCTTATTCATTCATTGAGACAAATTCCAACTTCTTGGTATATACATGAGGAAGCTCGATTCCAAACTGGTTTTTGGGAAATCCTTCAATGACAATTATGTAAAGACTTTTTATTCTTAGGTAAGTCCCTTGAAATCACTATAGCTTTGAAATAGATTAAGAAAACATTTTTTGTTGATGAAGTTAAGACTATAAACCATCCTACTATTTGTTTTGAACATGAGTACCTCTTTCATCATAGTCTTTACCCATCCTATGCTTAGCTATCTGTGGTCTATCTTACTATTGATAATAACCCAAAAGATCCCGATGACCTTGAGGAACTTAGGAATTTTACATTTCAAGAATCCAAAGGGGATACAGAGGTTAAAGATACTATCTTAGAGGTTTTTAGTAGTTCCTATATCGAACCCTTGAAGTTGTGGAAATTCAATATAGGAATTGATGAGCATCCTAAGCTAGCATCCATTGGATACTATTGGGATGAACAGACCATGACAAAGATACAAGCTCTGTTGCGAGAATATGAGGATCTCTTTCCTACAAAATTTTTATAACTAAAAATTAAGGGAGATTTAGGGGAGATGAGGATAGAGTTAAATCCTAAATCAAGACCAGTTAATCATAGGCAATATCAACTAAATCCCAGATTCAAATAGAAAGTGAAGAAGGAGATTGATAGGATGCTCACAATTGGGATGATTTTCCCTGTTGATAAAGTTGAATGGATCAGTCCTATCGTGATACAAACCAAGAAAGGTACAGATGATATACAAGTTTGTGTGGATTATAGAAGCCTAAACAATGCTTATGTACATGACCCCTTTCCTACCCCCTTTAGCGATGAGGTATTGGATCAAGTAGAGGGAAATGAGGCATATTTTTTTACATATGGGTTCTCTAGATATCACTAGGTTTGAATCCTCGAGGAAGATAAGAAGAATACTACCTTCACTACTGAGTGGGGATCATTTTCCTACAACATTATGCCTTTTGGGCTTAATAATGCCCCCACAGTATTTTCTTGGATTGTGATCGCAACATTCTGTGATTTCATTCATAAGTTCCTTGAAGTATACCTAGACAATTGGACTGTATACAACTTAATTAAAAATCACATTGGGATATTATGATTGATCTTGGACCACTGTAGACAACAAAAAAATTCCCTTAATCTGAGAAATTTTATTTTTTGTGTCCCATTTGGGAATCTTCTAGGTCATATTGTTTGTAGGGAATGAGTGTCGATAGATCTTGCGAAAATTGAAGTCATTCTCAATATGTCTCCTCCTACCATTTTCAAGAAGTTTCACATGACCTTGGGACATATTGGATATTACCTTTGATTTATTAGGGGTTACGCAAGCATAACAACACATTTGGAACAACTTCTCAATAAATTTGAAGGGTTTTTTTGGACTTAGAACTGTGATAAATAATTTGGCATGTTAGAAGAGAAGTTGAGCACCACATTCATTCCAACTTATCCTAACTAGAAAATTAAATTTCATTTACATATTGATGCCTTTATAGTTGTGCTCGATGTTATTCTTATGCAACCATGGGAAGGAATATTGGACCATCCTATATACTTCGCCAGTCACAAACTTTCCCAAGCTGAACACAAATACACCACAACCAAAAGAGAAGGTTTGTCTATGGTGTATGCTTTACATAAGTTTAGGCATTATTTACTTGGAATTCATTTTTAGTTTTTTACTGACCATTCTTCTTTGAAGTATTTGTTGAATAAACCTATGTTAGAAGGTCTCATTTGTAGGTGGTTGCTATTGTTTTAGGAGTTCTCTTTTGAGGTCTTTGTTAATTTTGGCAAGTTAAATGTCGAGCTGGATCACTTGTCTCGCCTAGAGTTCGGAGAAAGTGGGGGACTTGTAGATGACCATCTCCTAGATGCAGATCTATTATGTATTGATGCCATTCCTAATTATTTTTCAGATATTTCCCTATTCCTAACTACACGTACTACACTGAAAGGACATTTTGCAACACAAAAGAGGCACCTAGTGGTTCATGCAACGGATTATCAACTAATTGTGGCCCAACTCTACAAATTGGGATTGGATAATGTCTTACGGTGCTGTGTGCTCGACCATGAAAGACCTGACATTCTATGGGAATGTCACAGTGGAGTTGTGGGAGAACACATTGGTATAAAGACAACTGCTAGAAGTATCTTGCAAGAAAGACTATAGCGCCCTACAATTTTTAAAGATGCTAAGGAATATGCTAGTGTCTGCAATGTATGCCAGAGAGTGGAAAAACCATCACATCGTGATGAGTTTCCCCTACGCCCTGTTCATGCACTACAAGATTTTTAAAAATGGGTTGTTAATTTCATTAGTCCGATAAATCCTTCAACTAAGCATTCAAAGTCTAGATACATAATTACTGCAACTGACTACCTGACTTGCTGGGCTAAAGAAGAGGTTGTTTGAGATTGTTCTATGACCACCACAACATGGTTTATTTTTGAGAATGTTATTACCATATTTGATTGTCCTCGAAGCTTGACTAATGACCAATGAGCCCACTTTCTCAGTGAAACTATAGCAACCCTTACTAGAGAATTTTTTATTCAGCTTCACAAGAGCAGTCCCTACCATCTGTAGGTTAACAAAATGATGGAATAATTTCATAAAATCTTGGAGATGGGGTTGACTAGGATTTGTTTCCCAAATTGGGATGACTAGGATAAGTTGGTTCCAGCTGTGTTATGGGAATATAGGACTACCACAAAGCGCTTGAATAGGTATACCCCGTTTCAACTGGTATATGGCCGATAAGCAGTTGTTCCAGCTGATTTTCTCACCCAAAGTCTATTCATTGCACAAGCTACCAAGATGAACGAGGATGAATCCATTGTTTCTTGGGTGGAGGAACTGTTGGAACTTGAAGAAGCTAGGTTCTTAGCATATTTTCATCAGAATGTGGAGAAAGCCTGGAAAAAGGCCTAGCATGATTGACATATAAAGAATAAAACATTTGTGCAAGGTGACTTCGTGCTATTATATGATGGAAAGTATCAGAAACATCAAGGAAATATCCAAATGCATGTTTGGTCCTTTTATAGTTGTGGAAATCTATGAATATAGAACTATCAAATTAGTGCAAATAGATGGAATTGTTTGACCTGGTTGGGTGAATGTAACACTCTTGAAGCCCTACCTGGATGTTACATAACTGCAATGTCGTTATGCTCCTGGTTCTAGGAGTGTGTTAGTAAGTAGGATTTCCATTTTTGTATATATTTTAATTTCATGTCAATAAATAGTGGTGTGTTCTGTATGTACATGTCTTAGTGCTTCATTGTCCTATCCAAGTCATACAACCCAGATATTCACTTTGTGTTCGGGGACATCACAGTCACATCCTCTCATCCTCTCATATTGAAATTTGAATTTTACGCCCTTATGTCATCACGTGGATCGTTAAAATCCATTAGTACCTTTTTACCCATCATTACGTCCTTTCTTGTCATAGTCACGTAAATATTAACAACTTTCCATCCTTTTTCTGATTCATCGCCCTTCAACTCATTAATTTTATGAATTGATTTACTATTATGTTACCAAATTTCCGGTTATGCATTTAATTTCCCAAATCACGTCATGTATTTTTTCATGTTTAAGGGATTGAGTCGATGTTAATGCCCACTCTTATCACCTTGTAATATTAAATGCATGGCCATCATGTCACCCTCTGCATTTTTCTTATAAGCATGCCTTTGGCCGATGGATTAATATTCTTGTATTTTCATCGTGCTAACTGTATACTCAGTCCTGACGCCCAGTGAGCTCTCTATGAATTTATGCCCATGACCCCTTCTCCCTGTTAACTTTGTCTACCAATAAAAGTCTACTAGCATGGTTCATACCATTTGTTGGGGATTTGTCCCAAAAAATCCTACTCCACTTACAATTGTTGTTTCTATTGAATTCATTGACCCTCGGGTCGAAGTTTTATATGATCTCCATGGAAAGGTGGAACACCCACAATTGGTGGACATGAAATTCATTGATGCTTCCCAGTATCTTTCCATGTTAATTCATACATTCCAAAACTGCACCACCTTACCAGATGGTTCGTTCTAGTGTAAATGGAAGTGATCATTCCTACCCCTGCGTGACAACACACTCATGAATCTGTGGGACTTACCGGTGTTCGACACCACTGGTGAATTCACCAAATGCACTAAATTCATAATCAATTGAGTCCAAAATGACACCTTTTGGTTGGACAAGGGATAACCCATACATGTGGAAGACATCCACTAGCTAACATGCTTGTCCATGATAGGTCAAAACGTATCAGACGACTTCCAGTGGTCCGGGAAGCATGGCAAGAAATAGGGTACACTCAGCCTCTATGATCTCTATGGAATTCATTGGGGAGGTCGTGGAGATTTTATAGAGACCATTAATGATCCATAGGTCCACTGTGCTTTCTACCTCATCGTTGGAAAGGTAATGAAAAAATTTACACGAAACAAGTGTACACCGGATGCCATAGCGGTGGCTGAATTCACCAAGAACGACACATTGATGAAATGGTGCTAGTATATTCTCCAAGAGATGTTGCATGCCTGTGAAAATGTCCATGAGCATACCACTTATTTCATTTATGGCTATCTTCTTATAGATTTTGTGATGTGGAAGCGATATCCTCCTCACAGTTGAAGACTTTCCCATGGTTCAGATCCTCACTTTGCCAAGTTATTTGATTCTTGGCATGCTCAAAATTTGGTTAGCGATATTATCGAGCACAATGATATCTTTTCACAGTGGGATAGTGAGATGGTCATCACAAATCAGTGGCTCAGGATTCCAGAATCGATCCTCAACAAACATACCCACCATATCTAGTTCGGTATGAATCATGACCATACTTTTGTGTGACTGTTGGGTGCTGCATCAACGTTGTTTCATATGACTCCTCTAATGTTTTATCTCTATGTAGTGGTGTTTGACAAGGAGGTCAAAGGGTGACCAGGGGCCCTAAGGGAGGAGACATCGATAGGTGTTTCCTACACCCTATCAGCCATTTCACAAAGGTATGCCCCGGTAGAAACATCATGTGTAGGCCCTAGTAGAAGCAAGATAACCCGCATGCTAATCACCTTAGAGGAAGAGGTCGAAGAAGAAGAAGGGGATGTGTCACCAAGAAACAAAAATCATATACCATTTTCATCCATTACCGATGATGCCTCGATCTGAGGTAAGTAGTTTGAGGATGTACTGACTTCTATATTTCCCTATAAGAAGTTGCGTACCAAGTCCCCCTCCCAGCCCACTATGGAATCTCTCATTACTAAGGCCATCCCATATTCCTCCATTCCACCAAAAGTTCACACCACTCCACCTCGTCTATGCACTAAAACTCCCACTTCCTTTACTTCACCATCCACACCCATTGTCATCCATATTCTTGATGAACCTCTAATCCAACCCCAATATACTAATTTCATCGAAGAGGCCGCCACCCCACAGACGGGTGGGAACACCAACAGTTTCACCATGCCTCCATCATCCCCAGTCCATACACAGGATAATACCATCTTGGACGTCTCTTTTTCAAATCTTGTCATCACTATAGGTATCCTATTTCCATCCACCCATTTCTCCTCATATCCTAGAGGTCCATGTCCCTCTACACACAACTCTGGAAACCACCTCCCATCTATAGCCAGAGTCAGTCCCTGAAAACCATGTTCTTTTGGATGAGGACCCTTCTGAAATACTAGGATAAACCAGAGCATGAGTTGATGGATGCGCAGGATGACACACAGTCAATGCACAATACGACCGCAGTCAAAGAGAAAGTGTTACCAATGTTGCAGGACCCACAACACTGTAGGGCCATCTTGGAGCTCTGCTTGGAACAAACACTGGTGCTTTCTATGCTTCCACCAAAAGTACATGACCAAACTATGTGCAGCTTCAGATCCCACTCGCCCACCCCAGAGGGTGATGGTACCCTGAGCTTCTCATAGCAGTCTATTACAAGCAGTTATCCGCTTGCTTCACGACCACCGTTTGATATTTCTTCTACCAGTGGAAAAATTTCCACTTTGCCTGCACCCCATGTTTTGAAACTATTCAAGGCTTCCACCTATCAACTAGAGAAGAGAATAACCATAGTTGAGCACAATGATCAATAGCTCACACAACACATAGAAAAATTGCTAGAGGTATTTCATCAGACTGATACTACAACTATGGTTCTTAAGCAGATATCGCCGGTACAATTTGAGTCTACTATCAAGGATGATTCTAAAAAAATTATACAGGTATGGCCTACTCTTCAATAGATGGCACATGATCTCCCAGAGGATGTTGGTCTGGTTGCAATAGTGGATAGGGTCAACCTTGTCGCATATGCATTGATGCAACTGGCTGGAAAAACTAGAGATCTCCAACACGAGTTGGATGCCATCTGACATAAATAAAAGGAGCAACCTGAAGATGTCCTCGAGAATATTGAACACGTAGTCGAAGAGGGCACCAATGTTAAGTCCTTGCTTCATACCAGGACCGAGGAGTTCCATTGACTCTTTGACATGGTCACAGATTGGGTTGGCTTGTTGGACCAACGTAGTACGCCTGTCGAAGAGATGCACACATGGTTTAAACATATGCATGTAGAAGCCCATGCCATTGCTAACCCTGTAGATAAATCAACTAAATTTTTCGAAATCCAAGCTCAGGATGACCACCTGGATGCAATGGATGAAGTTAACAGAGCTGCGAAGACAACACTTTGATAGTTCAGGCCTATAGTTCAAGTAGAGTACATTCCACTTCAACAACTGGAATCTCTGGATGAAACAGAGTGGAATGCTCTATTGACTACCAAGCCCAAGGCACCTGATATCAACATAGCATAGGAATTTGTTGTGGGCACCCTTATTTTGGTTAGGAAATGGAAAGATAGGGTTGCACACTATGAGATATTTTTTGAGAAATCCCTTGCCATTGTTTGAGAGTTGGGCCCTTTGTTTGAAGGCAACTACAACAAGCCAATAGAGGTTTGACTTGAGACAAGTCAAGGATTTTGGTAGGGGCCTGCTAGGCCCTTTATTTTGAAGACTACAAAGTTTAAAAAATTTATAAAGATTTTGCGAAACAATATAGAACGCCAACAGTGGATACAAGTGGCAGAAAGCTAACTTCCACTGCACCAAAAAGGAAAAAGAGTGATGAGTCAGCTGAAAAAAGTAGCGGAAATATATGGAACGTTTGAGTGCGTGAGAGAAGGATGCAGAATCAATAAAATGTAACAACATAATCAAGAAGGTAATAAGCCCCGCGAAAAATTTATAAATCATGGAGTTATGTAATGGGTTGGGGTTCGGTTCTAAGTTTTCATTTCGGGTTTTCCATTGGTTCTATTGTTGTTGGTTTTTTGGGTTTTGTTGTTAATGAGCATTGTGCAAGAACTGTAGCTACATAGAGTTTGAGATTTGAGATCGGATCCCTCACTGTTTATTCATTTTTATAATTATTGATAGAAAGGAATGTATTCCATGTATGATCAACTGTGATAAGATAATATATGATGGATTATCCGGGCACCCAAAAACTTGTCAATATGTGGATGAATGCATGGTTTCTTTAATGTGTAATTTTGGTTGTTCTGCCTAACTTCTAGTTGTATTAATGTTTAAACAAGATTCTTAATGTATGTGTTTAATTTAATGTTGCACAACACAGAATGTTCAATTCTTTTACTGATCTAATCCTTTTAATGTTATGATATATTTACCTTTAAGTATGGAATTGTACTGTAATGCACTGGGCTTGATGGTGTGTCCTCTTTAACTTGCTTTATCACACACGTATCGATAGCACTTTAGGTGAGACCTCCTTCCCTTGTGGAAGGTTTAATATGCCAGTGCAACTAGTCTACAGTGATACCTTTGTTGGTAACCTTAGAGAACCCCATTCTCCAATTTTGTGCCAACAATTCGTGTCCTAACCCGACACCACTAAGCATGCTCCTTGTTTTTTTCATCAACATCATGTTCATCCTTTCTACAACTCCATTCTACTGAGGAATGTATGGAGTAGTATTTTTCCTTTATATACCAAAATTCTTACAAAATTCCTCAAACTCATTTCCACATGATTATCTACCATTTTCTGTCCTCAACAGCTTAATGCTCTTCTCTGTATAATTCTCCACAAGATCCCTAAACTCTTCAATTTTTTCAAAGACTTAAGATTTCTTCCCGAGGAAATAAATCCATGCATTCCTCAAGAAGTCATCTATAAATGAGACATAGTACACAGATTTACCCAGTGATGGAACCAACACAGGTACAAACACATCACTGTGCACCGACTATAAAATTCCCTCTTCCCTCGTAGCACCAGACCATAATCTTACATAATTCTACTTCCCATATAAGCAATGTTAATAGAAATCAAAATCTAGAATGAAATTGTCCATACCTTCAACCATACCTTTACCATGTAGTACATGGAATAACTTCTCTTTGATATGCCCCAGTCTTTGATTCCACAACATAGACTTTTCTCCAAAGACTGTAGGAGTTTTTTCTTCTTCAACTCTAATCTTAGTAATAATGGAACTATTCCACTCATCACTAATAGTTCTTCCTGACAACTTATACAAAATTCCAATCCGAACTCCCTTTAGCAACACCATTTCCCCTCAAACCATCCTACATGTTTCTTTCTCAAACATTGTTTTTACCCCTACATCGTCCATTTTACTTACATAAATCAAATTTTTGGCCAATCCAAGGATGTGAAGAACACCAGGGATTATTCTAATCCTTCTATCCATGAGCTTCAACTTGACTTTTCCTCGTCCTATGATTGTGGATGTCAATTCATCACCTAGGAAAAAATCAGCTCCATCATACCTTTCATACTTAGAAAACCATTCCTTGCTAGGACTGAAATGATAGGATGCCCTTGAGTCGACCAACCATGCATCATGATATGCATGTGTTGAAATATTGGTTTTCATTGATGTCAACCCTTGAAGAATTTTGGTAACCACAAAGTTATGGTTATGGAACTCGAAATTGATTAAGGAAAAAGGTCATGAAGGATGGTGTAAACGCAGGTAAATCACTCATGTATGGATAATATTTTTCATGTTGTTTCTGGTGATAGGTGTTATGCCACGTAGTTCCTCACAATTGAGGAATTATGACCTTATGAAGTTAGAAGCCCCAAAGATTGTTCAAGAAGACCCTAGTTGGTTACAACTCTTTAATGAAAGGGTAAAGTGGTTGTAACAAGAAAGTTAAGAAGCCCCTAAGTAGATGTTACCAAGAAGAAGTATAAATACCCCTCAAAGAGTATTTCATAAATACAATTCACACACATCTCTATTGATTAACTATCTTGTGAAGGACTTTTAATCTATTGGCGAATATGAGTTTGAGTATGAGGTATCAAGTCTGAAGTTGCAAAGGAAGGTTGAAGGTGGAATTCTCAGAGTTGTAGAAAATGTGAGTAACCCTATTTTCTAAGGTATCTGTGGGTTATAGGTCAGAAGAGTGTGAATGTATGTGGGATCTAGTGGAGAAAAGTGCGAATATTCACGGGTAGTAGAAGAGGAAGTCGCAGATCTATGAAAATCTCATGAAAGATTGGATAATGCTAGTACCATGTCCCTAAAGTTACAAGTAAGCCTACATGTCAGATATACTGTGTACTGGGTCAACTACAAAGGTATTGTGTTGGATTAGATCTCTCATTCACTTCTTGGTCTGACCTAGGTTCATATATGAACATGTTTCCAACAAAACCCTCTAAAACTATCGGCCCTCCTGGTAAACCAGAAGGCAACGCCAGATGTAGTGCACACAACCTGGTCTCACCCAAGATATCTTTATGGGTGAATGCAATGCTCAATTTCTTGCATTCTAGGAATGAGTGGGGATCTGGGTGTGTATTTCATATTCTTCATGCATTACTCTTACTAATAATTTAAGTATTACCAATATTTATTCATCTTTTGCCTCATGCATGCATTCTAATACATCTAGTTAATAATTCATTTATAAGATAACCATTAACATGAAGTAATCATTCAATAAACATCACATATAACACACATTTTATCGTGGTTCACCCCCTCCTATGCTACGTCCATAGAGATTTGGCTTCTTTTCTCTTTTATTTAGTCTACTGCAAAATTTAGTGCTACGTGCATTACATCTTCCATCATACAGTCATGAGGAGGTTCAAGAACCTCTGTGAGGTGGACTAGATCACACCAGACTCCTCATTCTGTGACCTAACCCTCAAAATATAGCTTACTTGACTCTTCTATCACTTTATTGCAATCATAGTAACCAATATCATCTCACCAAACTTCTTCTATAATGATTTTACAACCACTGAACCCTTATCCTAGACTTCCTAGGTTCTTATTTATACTATTTTACAGGATTATAGCCGTTACAGTATTTGTCAAAAACCCTAACCCTGTCGTGTTTATGTTTTGTCTACCTTCTCTCCTTGCATGTTTCTTGTCTTTCATGTTGCTTTTCCTCGTGCATGCTTCTTTTCCTCATGCGTTCTTCTTTTCCTCATGTGTGTTGCTTTTCCTCATGCATGGTGCCTTTCTGACCAGCCGTTCTTGTCCAAAATTAGGCCTGCGCTCAAAATATCCTTTCTTCTCAAAATAGGCCTGCACCCAATAGGCCCCCAACACTGACATGTGGCTCGTCCCGAGCCACTCAGGTGGCGCGCTGATTTAGATTTTATGAGAAGAATAAAATGAATACAAATTATTATCAAAATATGCTTAACAAAGAATAATAGATATACATTAAAATTGGTTTCTATTCAATAAGGAAATAAGATGAAACTGTAAAATGCAGTAGAAAACAAGCTTGTTAGAATGGTGGGGGTTTATCTCTGATAAGAGATGCAACGACTACACTCATTCACCAAAAGATGATTACAATGAGGATCTCAAGGCCTTTTTACAATAATAAAGAATGTAAAAAACCCTAGACATACAAAAACCTAACCCTAGGAGATGAAGTGCCAAAAGTCATGTGGGCCCCGATTGGATAAGTTAGTACATCAACTTCCTTGGGTCGTAAATTTTGCATACAATCTTCGTTTTAGGCGCACGATATCCCGTTGGAAAGGTCTATACGAGGACTACACATGTTTCTTGTAGCGAGCCCTACACATATTGATCATGGAGAGCCCTAAAAACGTTGTTTAGGGCCTCAAAATGGCCCCAGAACTCAAGGACCCGAAAACTAGGAAAAAACTGTCGAATTGGAAAACTTCCAAAATGAGCCAGTTGGAATAGGTGGGAGGCCACCGAAATCCATATGGATCAATACTCCCCCCTTAGGAAGCAATGGTCTCCATTTCATTGAGTGGCCCTATTATATGAGGAAATTTCTGTTGAATTTGGCCCCGGGCGAGCCACTTGCCTTGGTACATGAGCTGCCCTGCTTTGACATCTCGATAAAGCTGGATCCTTAGCTGACGAGTGCCCTTGACCTGTTTTTCCACAATCTGATCACTAGATTCCTATTGTATGCATTCGAGGTTGATCTCTGTTGGTGTCAACTATTCTTCTATCTCCGAGGTGTCAAATAATGGTGGGAAATAAGGTCGAAGGAGATCCACCTCGAACACTGGGTGCAGGCCAAGGAAATGAGGAATGTTGAGCTCAAAATCATTATCACCCAAAGCCTTGGTGATGGTGTACGACCCATAATGGAGTGGGCAAAACTTCTGATGGGGTCTGGTAAGGTGTTCTTTCTGCAAATGCAACCAAACTTTGTCACCCACTTGAAACTTATGTGGCACTCGATGTTAATCATGGCGTTGCTTGTACTTGTCATTGGACTTCTGTAGGATATCGTGAACCTATTGGAAAATGTGATAGATCCGCTCAATGAACCGGGTGGATTTTTCAACTTTAGTTAGAGTAGGAGATGAATCGACCAAGGTAACTGCAAGGGGTAGTGCAACATCTATGGGACCCAATGGTTGGAATCCCAACCCCACCTGAAAGGGGTTGTGGCCAGTTGAGCTATGCAAGGATTAGTTGTAGCTATGCTGGACATAGGGAATATTCTCATCACATGTGCAAGGGTGATTGGAATTATACATGCACAGGATATGCATGATCATTCGATTTACGACCTCGGTTTGGCCATCTGTCTGGGGGTGGAAGGCCGTGGATTTGTTGATCTTGGTGTCCAACATTGACCAGAGTCTCGACCATAATGTGATGAGAAATCGATTGTCCCAATCTAAGACAATGGTTTGTGGGATTCCAAAATGTACCCAGACTCGTTCAAAGAAGAGCTTGGCAATGGCCTCTGCTGTGATTCTCTTCTTGCAGGCATCCAAAATCGCCATATTAGAAAAGAGATCAACAACCACACAAAAAAAGTCATTTCCCTGCTTGGTGGATAGAAGGCCCGACATGTAGTCCATGGAGATGGATTCCCATTGTATGTCAGGAGTAGGAAGAAGGGTGTACATGCCTTGTTTCTTAGTGGTTGGTTTGACAATAGCGCAGGCAATGAAGGACCTGATATACTTGCTTACCTCCTATCAAAGTTTTGGCTAGTAGAAATGTTTATGTAGCATTGCCACTATATCTTCGATGCTGAATTGTCCTACTACCTGAATGTAGTGGGCTTCCCATATGGAATGAAAATATGGCCCAGATGACACAACAACCCATCATGAAGATGGAAAATAGAGAAAACTGTGTTTGCACCCAACATTTGGTAGGTGGTGGCGAAGTCTGGGCCTGTCTCATAGAGTTGGGGCCATCCAGAGGTCTCATGGTCGCAAGATTATAGCACCGTGGTGAGTGTCGCGACTGGAGGTCTGCTGAGCCAATCGACAACGTGGTTGGTGCTTCCTATTTTATACTTGATGTTGAGGTGGAATTGCTGCAAGTATGCTGACCACTTCTGATGGCGGTCATTCTACAATTTTCCTTCTGTATGCATAAACTGCAGTGGCTTATGATCAATGTGGATGTCTGTCTCCTTCCCAATAATGTAATGTCTCCATTGGCGATAGGCTCTCACAATGGAGTACATTTATTTGTCGTAAGTAGGTACTTACAAACAACATTTGATAGCGTCTCACTATGATAGGCCACAGGGTGGCCGTGCTAAGTGAGAATTACGCCCACAACATAGTCTAAAGCATCTGTCTCGATCTCAAAGGGTTGTTGCATGTCCAGTAGTGAAATTACTGGGGTTGAGCACAAGCATTGATTCAAATCATTGAAATATTGTTGTTGGGACTAGCCCCACACAAATTTCTCCTTACCACCACCCCTGGTTTCTTGGCTGAGGGCCCATACAATATGGGAGAATCCCAACACGAACTTGTGGTAGAAATTAGCAAGGCCCAAGAAGCTCCGAATCTCAGTGAGTGTGGTTGGTGTTGGCCAGTCACATATGAATTGGATCTTGGCTAGATCCACATGTGCACCATGCTGATCAATGATGTATCCCAAGTAATGGAACCTGTCCATGCTGAAGGATCATTTTTCCATGTTAGAGTTTATCTTGTGTTGCCGCAGGGTGTGCAGAACCTGTTGAATATGATGTAAGTGTTCTGCCCAAGTCTTGTTGTAAATGAGAATGTCATCCAGATACACCAGTACAAAAGTATTTGTGAATGGTCGCAGGATATCGTCCATCATCCTCATGAAATTGTCTGGAGAATTTGTCAAGCCAAAGGACATGACCAACAATTCAAAAAGACCTTCCTTTGACTTGAAGGCGGTCTTCCATACATATGTCTATTCTATTGAGACTTGGTGGTAGCCAGACTTCAGATCGATCTTACAGAAGTATTTGGCCCCCATGAGCTGATCAAGGAGGTCGTCGATTCGGGGAATTGGGTATCATTTTTTGAATGTGATTTTATTTAGGGCTCGGTAATCAATGCTGAGTTGCCAGGTTCCATATTTATTCTTTACCAACATGATTGGTCTCCTACAAGGTGATGAGATGGGATAGATGTTCCCCTTGTGGAGTAGTTATTGGATCTTCCACTTAATCTCCTCATTATTTAACAGAGAGTGACAATAGACTGGCCTATTGGGAAGCTATGCATCTGGGGTTAGATCGATGGGGTGCTTGACCTGACAGTGTAGAGGTACCCCATAAGGTGAGGAGAATATATTTGAGTATGCTTCCATGACCTTATCCACTTGATTTTGTTGTGTGGAGAGGTTGTCTGTGGAGACCCTGAATGTGGCTGCGATCTTTCGCTCATTTTGAGAGCGAATAATGAAGAAGACAAAATTCCCCGTCTTAGAGATGACCTTCCTACATTGCTTAGTAGAGATCAAGGAAACAACACTAGGTGGGACTGCCTCTGGTATCCTATACAATTTCTTGTTCAAAGTAGTAATAACATAGCAAGGCCTAGACTCATATACAACATGGCGTTTCCATAAATATGGTTGGACCAAAATAAAATTACAAACTTCGAGAGAGGAAACATCACACAATACCTCGTCTTTGAAGGGCTTGATGTCATATGAAAGGTGACATTGTTGGCTGATGCAGATGTTGCTTCCTTAGAGCCATCTGATGGTGTAGGGCTGCGGGTGTGATGTTTTCGGTAGGGAGAGTTGCTTGAAAACCTCTACTGAGATGAGGTTCTTTTGGATACCGCTATAAACGATGAAGTGTAGTGGGGTACCCTTCACCCACATCTGTGAATTGAAAAGGTGCTCGCCTTCCTCTAGCTTGTCTGATTCACTAGGCTGGAGCTTGGTGGTAGAAATGGTAGCACTGGGTTCTGCATCAATGATCTATGTCCCCCTTTCTGGTTCTAACTCAAATTTAGAACCCACATCTGATTCAGAGGCTTTCACCTCAATCACCAACAACTACTTTGAGCAGGAATCAATAGTGTTATCCCAAGGGCTCTTATGGAAGTCACACCACTTACCGGTATTTTTCTTTGTCTTTCCAATGTCCTTCTTTGCTTACGGACTGGACTGGTTTTCCTAAGGTAGTCCATCTTTTCTCTGTCCTTTGTTTTGCGGGTTGGGGCCTACCTTTCTTGTCTTTTGCTGTGAGGGGTTCCCATGCCCAAATTTCCGCATCTTTTGTTTGAGCTTCTGCTCGATTTTGATGACATATCGATAGGCCATGCCCAAGGATGAGACGTCCAGAAACTCCATTTCAGCCTAGATGTATCTATGCAAATCGTTGGGATAGTTGAACACCAGATGTCGCTTAGAATATTTGATACCCAACTTCGTGTGCAAGGTATGGAAGATATTTGTGAACTCGGGCACTTTTTGGTCTCTTTCCTGCCGTAGTGTGGTCCAATTTGTATACAGGTCATCATAACTTCCAATAGGGTAGTATTGTTCCTTAATAACATCCATGAAGGACTCCCAGGTGACCGTGACTGTAAATAATGAGGTTTCCTCTATTTCCTTATTCTCACAGAAATTTTCCCACCAATCTTTGACATGGGGAATGACTTTGAGGAGCGCAAAAGTAATATTTTCTCTATTCAAGAAGTTATGGACAGAGAAATACCCTTCTAGAAGATTCAACCATTTTTCTACAACATCTACATCTATTTGACCTTCAAATATAGGAATATCGAAGTTGATTTGTACCTTGAAGCGGGAGGCGCCTCCGTTTGAGGAAGATACATTGCCTATTAGTAGCCGCCGAAGGATTTGCACAAAACTATCCATCAACTTGTTCCTCTGTTGCATGAGGGCTCCCTCAAGAAACATTTTGAGGGGATCTCCTATCCCGTCATCTTTCTTTTTAACCACCATGAGAGGTCGCTTCAGCGTGCGAGAGCTTTTGTCCTCAAGAGAAACAAGCTCGAGACCCAATTCTTTGTACCCTGACCTTGTTGGGGACATGCATTAAGAACGACAAGGAGTAGACCGCTCTGATACCACTGATCTGTATTTTATGAGAAGAACGAAATGGATACAGATTATTATCAAAATATTCTTAACACAAAATAACAGATATATAGTAAAAATGGTTTCTATTCAATAAGGAAATAAGCTGAAACTGTAAAATGTAGTGGAAAAAAATCTTGTTAGAATGGTGGTGGCTTATCTCTAAGAAGAGATGTGACAGCTGCGCTCATTCACTAGAAGATGATTACAATGATGCTCTCAAGGAATTTTTACAATGAACAAGAATGTAAAAAACCCTATACATCCAAAAACCTAACCCTAGGAGATGAAGCGCCAAAAGTCATGTGGACCCCGTTTGGGTAAGTTAGTACATCAACTTCCTGAAATCGTAAATTTTGCATACAATCTCCATTTTATGTGCAAGATATCCCGCTGGAAAGGTCTATACGAGTTATACACATGTTTAGGGCCTCAAAACAATCCCAGAAGTCAGGGACCCAAAAACTAGGAAAAAACTGCCGAACTGGAAAAATGCCAAAATGAACTAGTTGGAATAGGTGGGAGGCCACCAAAATCCATCTATATCATGCACACTCCCTGAAAAACCTCTGCCAAGCTATGGAATTTCCCTTCTAGCTCTTCCCCTTTTGATCTACCCTACGCAACTTTCTCTGTGGTCTATTCTACCCTCTGCGTTGTGATGTGATCCTTGAGAGATTCTACGATCTCAACATGATCCTGATCCATTCTTGTCTTTTCCTTCTCCATTTTCGCAATAATTTGCGTTGCTTGCTCTTGCAGAGGTTCTAACTAGGATATCCTTTCCTGCTTATTATTCCGCGTAGTCTTCAATTCTTCTTGCAGGGTCTTCATCTCTTGCACACCCTTCACTCACTCTGTCATGCTCATGGACTTTTTCCTCTGCTTCATCTCCTGGATTGCAGTGTTGATTACCTCCTCTTACTGATATAGTTGTTGGACCCTATCATCTTCTTACAACATTGTCCATAACTGTGTAGTCTGTTCAAACAATTGTGTGACCTTTTCAGCTTCTTTTTGCATCACTCCCACTTGCAGGGCTTCCTGTTGTTCCCTTTCAGCCAAAACATCCGGAGGAGTAGTTGGGGTTAATTTTTCTTTAAGCTCCTCGATCTCCTTCTTGTATTTATTGAGAGTCTACGCGATGATTTGGATCTATTCTTCTGCATTGCTCATGGCTTCCCACTCGCTATCTAGAATCCTTGTAAAGTCTTCCTTAAGCTTATGCTCTAAATTATATGCGCGTTGTTTCTCCTCTTTTGTCTCGAGCTTTACCTACTCGAATACCAGTTCCAGGGAATCCTTTCCATTCCTAGTTTCCTATAATTCCACCGCATCTATCCTTGCGTGCGATTACACTTCCTGCGCGACACTGACTTGTATTTTGTACAATCGCTTTGTTGGTATCTTCGCGAGTACCAATTGTACCTGTGACATATCTTTGAGTGGTGTCTGGGATATGGCCTCATCCATCTGCAACATCTATGATGTTACTTGGAATCTTGGACTCACCTGTGTTATGTTCTGGATGTTGTATTCTTCGCTCGGTGTGGTCCTTTCCTCTGCTTCTGTTGTTGAGGGGATGGGTTTTGTTCCCCTTTCGCGCCTTTGTGTTGCTTGTATTTATTCTAGGATCTGCCTGATATCGACCAACTCATTCTGTATCCTTCCTCTTTGGTTTTTGACCTCTTTAAATTCCTTCTCTACGTGATCCTGTACTCTTTCTGTGACAAGATCAACATCATCCTCGATGATTGTATACTATGGTATTTTCTTATGGGCCTTGGCCTTCTTGTGCAACCCCCCTGTATGTATAATTGGCTGCTTGGGTGGACCTGTTTCTTGTGGAGTATCTATTGAAGGGGTTTGTTGTGTCGTCGTGTCCCCTCTTACTTGTTCTTCTTGTGTCGGGGTTGTGTCCTTCTTTCCTAACTGCACATCCTTCTTTGGACCATTTTCCTTCTTTTGCTATGCTGTATTTTGACTGGGCTTCCCATGCTATGTCGACTTCTTGGGCACAACGCTGACTCCTGCAGGTGTCTTGGACGAACCTGATTCCACTTACTTGCCCTTTGGCATGTCCTATTTGACCATTGAAGAAACCACAAGTTGCAATTGGTATCTTATTGCTGAGACATGAAGGGAGTAAACAATAACTCAATGTCCTAACATATATAATTTTGAAGGATTTTTCTGCTAATAAATTTCAAAGGATACTTATTGTAGGTTGAATGAAGTTATGTACATCATCTTTGTATTACATAAGACAACTTTTGAAACAATACTACATTAAAAACAAGCTTCACCTTACAGGTTTAGAAAAGCATGTGTACTAATATATATGGGAGAAACATAAAACATTAAGGTAAATAGACTAGGAGAAGATGAAGATAAGGAAACTCTATGATATTGGGACATAAATAGTAAAGAATATTAGCATGATGAAAATTAGAAGCTAGATGAGCCTTTTAAAAGGACATGAAGACATACAACAGTTTTTGAAAAATCCAAGCACATAGAGATGTTATAAGTTGCAGATTGAGAACAAAGACAGATTGAATCTTTGTGAAGGGACACAAAATCAGGGGGAGCTACAAAAAAAATAAGGCACAGACTAAGGGGGATCAACAAAATGACAAGAAGACTGCAGGTTAGAGATGATGGCTGGGGCAGAAAAAAATTATTGATCATGCTTAGGAATCTAATATGGAAGGTGCGCTAGCAAGCTTGAAGGAAATCAATCTAAAAGTGAAGAATAGGTTATTGAAAATTAGTAAGAACAAAAAACACTTTGAATAGAAACCCCTTTGTGGCAATAACAAAGTTTGTGACAGGAGCATTTTGAAGGATTTACTTCAGCATATGGGCAAATGATTTGGAAGAAGGTAGATTCAGTAAGAAAGACAAAGGAAAATACAAAAAGGAAGATTATAGTCATGAACTCAGAAGGACTGCACCACCAAAAGGACCTTTTGCCCCTAGGTATGAAAAGAATTTTATTGGTTATTATTTCTTCTACAACTATTTTGGGCATAAGGTTATTACTTGTAAATCTTATGAAATAAATGCTCAAATAAGAAATATAATTTTTTACATGGATCCCTATAATATTAAATGCTATAGCTGTCATTAGTATGGGCACACTGCCATAAATTGTAGGAAAGGGTTCATAAGAAACTATATCCTAATGAAGTCATTACAAGCTATGAAACACATAAGAAAAACAAAAGTTCATGTCAAGCAACCCTATGTAATATTCAAGGATGAATTTGTTAACAACCATATTGTGAGCATAAAGTCTTGAAAAATCCTCTATGACAAAACTTGATTGTAGCTTGAGGACAATTCTTGTGGATGACAAGACCGAAGGACATAATTTTGGACATTTGTTAACAATATTATGAACAAGGTCCACTTTGAATATCAAACTGAGAAAAATTATCCCAGTGGAGTTAGTATAGTCCAAGGAAAAGTCAATGAAAATAGAGTGTATTCAGAAGCCTGCCAAAAAGAGGTTTCTATCAACACCCACAGTACACCAACTACAAAGACAACAACATCTTTTCTAAGGGGAGTCTGCATGGAGACAAGAGAACTCTGGTTAGGCCTTAAGTGTTTGGATCAACAATAGTAAAAGCATAAGAAGGGCATGTCTAGATCAATGATAAATAACTTACGAATAATGTCAGTGTACAATTTTTTACTGGAAACAATTATGAAGAAGCCCCTTGAAATACACATTTATAATCCTTAGGGAGAGAGTTATTGATAGGGGGAGTTGCAAAAAGTTAGAGAAGATTAAAGGGCTCCATGTCATTGTTTTCAAAGGGGGATAGAATGCATTAAAACATCAATCAACAAAACTGTGCAAATGGAGTGACACATGGGGGAGAAAAGGAAGAAAGAGAATGAACAATGACCCATGATTAAGTCACATTACCATCATACCCATAGGGGGAGTAAGAGATGTTTTACTCAATGGTTTCCATCAATGACAAGGTGGATATTGTTGGAAAGTTTCTGGCATTGATGTCAACACTGTAGAGGGATATTGTTGGATAGTCTGTGTCATTGATGTCAACACTATAGGGGGAGTTTGTTTGTTTGTTTATTTATTTGACAATGTCATTAATGACAAGTTTTTTGTGTTAGGATGAAAACAATGGTATGATCACATCATGCGATTATGGATGAGAATGGGATGAGATCTACTGACATGGAAGTTTTATTAATTGAGGCTTTGTTTATCAAAATGAATTCATAGGTATGCAAAGCAGTAAGTTCCTACAAAGAAGGAAAGAACCATTTGAGTAAGTGATATGGTCGAAGGTAGTTGAGATTACAAATTATTGAGATAGATAACAAAGTGCAGTCCACCTTGAAGGTCTCTTATCACCTACCATGCTGATGCCTATGTGAGCTCTCAATAGTTGTTGGATGTGACAAGAGTTCACATGCATGCACAATCATGTTCAAACCTGTGACCAACAAGAAAATTTGATGTTCGGAACTCGATGTCCATAATGGATCTAAGTAAACAATCAAATGTAAATATTAATGAATAGAACGATGGAAATAAATTGATGGAAAGAATATCCACAGTGGTTATATATCCACATGGAAGGATCACAATGTGGCGACATGGAAAAACCAGTATCGTTGATCTTTATAGAGAAATGGTAGGCGTAAACGATAAAGCCACTAATTGTAGCAAGCCTCTAATTTGGCGGAACCACCATCTATAGAAGAACCTCTAACCGGATTAGTGAGGAGGAAGATCAACCGTTGATCATAGAATGGATCAATAGTGATCCATTAAAACTATACTGTGTGGCCCACACCAAGAATCTTGGAAATCATATTAAATAATATTGGATGATGGATAACTTGTCATCCATCGGGAGAGGATATCAATGACTCTCGTCAAATTTCTCGTGACTAAATTACATTCGAGTTAATAGAAAGGAACCCCCCACAATTTCAACATGTGTTCAAAAGGAAATACACACGTCGACTTATTATTCATTGCATCCCTTGCCTCGAGATTTGAGTCAAGGGTCTAGCGCCCTAAAATAAATCTTGTGGTCCCACACACTTAGTTCTATTCCCATTGGCCTAACTCAAGTGACACAGGAAAATAAGCCCCGGGGGATTATACTCTGTGTGAAAATTTCAATGGCATTTTTGGCACTCTGGTTGGCTTGAAGGATGAATCGGGTTTGCATTCATTGTTAATCAAGTCTACATATGTTTGATTAACACACACACACACACACACACACACACACACACACACACACACACACAAACCACGATGTTGTGAAAATGATGAAGGTGTGCAGAATATGGATTAATTGAGATACATCTTTGTGTGGAGTTTTCATGGTCACAAAAATTGAAGAAGAGATTTTGCAATAGGTTTTGGAGTTGTTGGAGTAATGAAAGAGCTATGTTTTTGGGCTTGCAAGAAAAGGAAGATGTTCTTGGGGGGACAAAGATACCAAGAGATGCTTGAAAACATGAGCAGAAGATGATGATGGTGTTCCGAGCATTCTAAAGGTCAGAATATCAGTTCATGAAACTGCAAAATTTACATATGGTTTTGGATATTGTCTTTGCAGGAATGTAACTTGGTGATATATGGAGATCTATATTTCACAGGTACCAATAAGTCTGTTTGCAAGAATAACTCTATAGTGATATAAGAAGTGTTTGAACTAGTAGTGTACTGTTACCCTTTGACATTGACTGACATATCTAGCCCTTGACAAAGTCTGATAGCATGGAAATTTGAATGACACATACAAAGAAGAAGTGCTCATGAAACATGGAATTTGGATGTCATATGCAAAAAAAAATGAGGACTAGATTGCAGTCAGAAGTTAGCCCAAGATATTGAAGAATGTGAGAAGAAGTAATCACTTTGAGCTGATTGAAGATTGTAGTAGAGACTTTAGATTGCAGAGGTAAATTTCTTGTGCCAAGTAAAAACACAGGTTGGAGATTGTTAGAATAGAACATTGAGAGTGATTTTAGTTATTCAGGTAGCAAAGGATGTAATTGATAGTTAAACTTGCAATTCGGGGAGGAAGAGTGGTGCAAGGGTTGGATACTAAGATCTCCCTCAAGTTTGTGCTTGGGAATCATGCAGGTTGGTGCCTGGAGTTATTGTGTTGGTGCTCAATGGGATTGGTGTCCTCATAGAAGGTTGGTGCCTACCTTTCTACAAGTTGGTTCTTGTGGAAGATTGGTGTCTGCTATCTGCAAGTTGGAGCTTGTAGTTCATCTAGGAAATGGGTGTTTCCTTCCAGTTGGTGTTGGTAAAGAAAAGGGGGTTGTAGCTATTGATATTATGGTAGTTGCGGGAGGTATTTACCTCCATGTGTAAACCTGATGAGAATAGAATATTTTGGGAAGCAAGAAGAAACCCTAATGAGTTGGCTAATAACCCTAGAAGACAAGTCGGCTCAAGAGGATAATTGATATTAGGTTATTAGCCTCCAAGAGAAGAAGTCGACCAGAAGAAATAATATATACTGAACAGACACATACCCAGAATGAGAAGTCGGCCCAGGTAGTTAGCCAGAATTAATATAAATACAGGAGGCCAATCTTCATTCTAGCAGGCAGTCTCAGAATTGCAGAGTAGTACTTGTGCACACAGCAGTGCCCAGTTTTGTGCACAGGTTTGGAGGAGAGCTGCCATTGCAGTTGTCGTTGCTAGTAGATCACATTTGTCTTGGACTATCTCTTGGTTAGGGTTTGGACTATCTGATCAGCTCTTGTTGGTGCGCTATCCTTGGGGAAAGATGCGCTACCCTTTGTTTGGCTATCTAGCCTAGGGTTTGCTTACAGAGTGATTCTCTTTGTCAAGGTTAAGGTGCTCGGAGGGTGGCTTAGACCTATGGTTGGGTGACAATAGTGATATTGTCAATGGTAAAATGAGCACATCCATTATATTCTAACAGGTTATGGGCCCACACCTCCTTCATTTAGTCTAACCACTGGAAGGAAACATAGCCATAAGGATATTAAGCTCGTTGAAGAACTGCAGCTAGGATTTCTAGCAGGAGCAATCACCATAGCACTGTCGCTAGGGTTACTAGCAGGTGCAATTGCAGAAACCCTAATCCTCTCATTGAGGCACCTTAAATGAAGGGATTGACCTAATTTTCGGATAGATCAGTGCACCCTAGCCTAGTGCATATCCTGGTACTCTTAGCAAGCAAAGATGTCAAGTTTGAGTTTTTGGTTAGATCTAGGATTGACCAAGTCAAAGCAGCCATGACCTACTCTATGAAGTTAGAAAACAAGTTAGATGGAGCTTCTAACTTCAGAGTGTGGAAGACAAGGATTGACCTCATCCTTGCCAAGAATAAAGTGATGGATATCGTGAAAGGAAAGATCGTGGAACCAGAGCTTGAAGAAGGAAAGGAAAAGGAACCACAAAACTTTGTAGTTATGGAGAAGTTAAAAGACGGTGATATCAATGCCATGAGTATCATAGTGGACTCTATAAAAGACCACTTTATACCCTACATCTCCCATATTGACTCATCGAAGAAGATGTACAATGCCCTAACAAACCTCTTCTCAGTCAGAAACATTGGAAAAATAGTGAGTCTAAAGAATGAGCTCCGTGACATGAAGATGAATGATGATGACATCATAACATCATACTTTGTGAGGATATCCCAGTTAAGAGATCAACTACAAGCTATTGAAGATATCATTTCAGAAAAGGAATTGGTAAACATAGTACTCAATGGTCTTCCCAAGACGTGGGATGCATTTTCCGCAAGCATGAACACAAGGAAGGCGTATCCTACATTTGAAGAAATTTGGACTTGCTGTGCTCAAGAAGAATCCAGGATCAGTGCAAAAGAGAAACCCCAAAAGAAGTACGATGATCAAGACTTCACAGCCAAATTCAAGAATTTCAGGAACAAAAGGAAGTTTGGTTCAAAGAGGAAGACAAATCAAGAGAAAGATAATTTAGAAATACAATGCTTCCATTGTCGAAAGTATGGTCACAACAAAAATCATTGTCCTGAGCTAAAGAAAAGGAAGGAGAAACATGAAGCATCAGTTGCCGAAGAAAAATAACCTACGAAGAAGACTAAGCAGGATGAAAGAGACTTCTTTTTCTGAAGGTAACAATACTCTTCTTAGTTCTTGTACATATCTTGTTTGCATTGTCTCTGTACATATCTTGTATATCTATCTCTTGGAAGATAATGTGTTCCAAGAAAAACTATACCTATGGAAGAACAACAAGATAAGGATTTCTATCATTATACAATTTAGATAATACACATGAAAAGGATGAAATACATCAAACAAATCATGTGGAAGCTATTACAAGATAAGCCGAAATCAAAATCAATCATGAAGAGACTTAGAAGAAGCAAAGACAGAAAGAAGTCAGCAATCAAGGGGAAATTGGAGAAAGACTTATGACGTTTTTGTAGAAGACAATAAGACAGAAGCATGGACTTTATTAGACGGAGAAAGCTGATTATATATTCCAGAAGACAATAAGGATGTAGACGAATGTGTGGATTATGTTAGACGGAGGGAGCTGATTATGTGCACTCATACATGAAACAAGGATTAGGAGGGAGCTAATCCTATGATCAATTGAATATGATGAAGTATATATCCATGGTAGTAGCCATGAAAGACAATACGTGTTCAGTTCAACCTCAGAAAAAGTCTTCTTCGAAGAGAAGCCTTAAAGTATCCCTAGTTGTCCATCCACATTCATGATCCTATAATGAAAGAAAGAAATGGAATCTTTAGGGTATGGAATCTATAAGAAACTCCATGGACACAAGAGCTAAAGAAAAACATCAGGAAGAACATGAAGATTCCAAGAAATAAAGAGAAGCTAGAACAACCAGTCACTGTATTAAGAATCAGAAGATTACCAACCTAATATGAACTCAATAAAAGCAATCAAATAGAGGAATTGAAAGTTGTGATGAAGAACAGTGTATATATGCAAGCATCGCAAGATCTAGAACTAGAGGTTCTCCCATATGGAGGGAAAAGACTATGATGATTACTTGTTCCAGTAAACCAGACCTACCTCTACATGAGTCTTTATATCATCTGAAAAATCCATGGGTTGGTTTCTACATTAGATGAATGCAAAGACTGTTTTCTAGAGAAATTGATTAAAGAGCGTATGAAGAACAACCTCAAGACTTTGACGCATACCAGAAAGAGACCCTTGTATGCAGATGGAAGAAGATAACTTGGCGAAGAACCTCTAATGCACAACATAAGCGTGGTGAAGATTTTCTATAACAGAGATATTGTATCAAGATGATTACTCAGAAGATCAGATCTCATGATGACAGAAGAAGTGCCACATGGATATGTTCCAGTCTTCCAACAATGATATACTTTATGAAGCCTTCAGAGAAAACCAGTGTTCCAGACTGAAGTACATTTGAAATCAAGCATTACATTATCCATGATGAAGTCCAAAAAGGAGAAAGTGGTTCTCCAATACATATCTCCACAGATGAGCAGATAAGCAGACATTTTGGTAAAGATTCTATCCAAAATGAAAGAGTTTGCGTACTCAAGCTGGAGCTCATGGAGATGACTTCCTTATTGAAAAAGGAAGAGATGACTCCCAGGTTGGGAGGGAGCACTGATGTATTATTGATTGATGGACAGTCATTTTTTAGTTCGAAAAATGGTCCAGGATGAACAGTTTCTTTCCAGTTTGGAAAGTGGATTGAGATTTCTGACGGACATACATTTTCTAGTTCAGAAAATGGTCCAGATTGCTAATGTACCATAGACACCGACTTCCCATTGTGGTTAACATGGGAAGTGGTCTAGGGTAGTCTCTCTTCTTGAGGGTTACTCAAGAAGATTGGCCCGCCTCGCCGGACAATGATTTCTCATTGTGGTTAACATGAGGAATGGTCTGTTTTGGAGGTTGGTGCAGGAAAATCATTTCCTCTTGTGGTTAACATGGGAAATGGTCCAGACAATCATTCCTTAGGGTGGATTCATTCTCTCCAGGTTGAAATTTTTTTAGTGTCGGAGGAATGGCCCAGGGTGGGGAATGGTCCAGGTTCAACAATCAGGGACATACATTCCTTAGGGCAGACTCATTCTCTCCAGGTTACACTTTGTTTAGTGTTAGAGGAATGGACCAGGGTGGGGAATGGTCTAGGCTCAGAAATCAGGACAATTATTCTTCCTTACTTGAGAAGAATAGTCTAGATAGCTCATCATTGATGTTTGAGTTTCTGAGGGAAGATGCTCTTCCAAGATCTCACACATGTGAGTGGAAGAATCGCCTAGTTGATTCATTCTATATCATAAAATTATTTCTGTGCAGGTTGATATAAGATGATTGTTATGAAGACCATATGGTTCTAGACAATAGATGTATACTACTGTGGTGGATGTGTTCCATTGTTTGATCAAGTATCTGTGTGGTACTTGGTGTGGTAGTGTACCACTGGATTCTAGTTGTGTACTACTATGGATAGACACAGTTGTGTTCTATTGAATGATATTGTTTCAATTGCCTTGAAGACTATCAACAGTGTTGAAAATAATTATCAACCAGATGAATGATCAATGAACAGAGATTTCCCAGACAGAAAATGGTTCAGAACATTTACTCTTCTAGATTAGAAGAATGGATCTTGTGTCACTCTGTGGAGTGAGCATCATGTCTGATTACTCAGATAGAGTATGGTTTCGAGAGATGATGCAACTGATGACACTGGTGATGATGATGGTGCTCATGATCTAGTCATGAGATAGTCTATACAACTATGTTGATGCTACCAGGTGAATGATATATTTGTGCTCAAGACCATTACCTGTAATACCTCCCTAGCTAGGAGGGAGTGTTGATATTATGGTAGCTGCAGGAGGTATTTACCTCCACGTGTAAACTTGACAAGAATAGAATATTCTGGGAAGCAAGAAGAAACCCTAATGAGTTGGCTAATAACCCTAGAAGACAAGTCGGCTCAAGAGGATAATTGATATTAGGTTTTTAGCCTCCAAGAGAAGAAGTCGGCCAAAAGAAATAATATATATTGAACAGACAGATACTCATAATGAGAAGTCGACCTAGGAAGTTAGCCAGAATTAGTATAAATACAGGAGGCCAGTCTTCATTCTAGTAGGCAGTCTCAAAATTGTAGAGCAACACTTGTGTGCACTGTAGTGCCCAGTTTTGTGCATAGTTTTGGAGAAGAGCTGCCATTGCAGCTATTGCTGCTAGCAAATCATGTTTGGATTGGACTATCTCTTGGTTAGGGTTTGGAATATCTGATAAGCTCTTCTTGGTGCGCTATCATTGGGGAAAGGTGTGCTACCCTTTTCTTGTCTATCTCGCCTAGGGTTTGCTTCCTGAGTGATTCTCTGTGAAGGTTAAGGTGCTCGGAGGGTGGCTTCGGCCTATGGTTGGGTGACAATAATGATATTGTCAATGGTAAAACAAGCGCATCTATTATATTATAACATTATCCTCCTTCTAATGGGTGCCATAGTTTTCAGGGAGTTGGTGCTGGTAAAGAAAGTAAATGTAATTTTTATTAATAAATCATTCTATGGTAAAAACTCTTTGTGTATTGTGCATACTTCATGTGATGGATGAATGGTATTAATAATGTTTAATGGATACATAAAGTGTCTAAAGTTTAAAATAGTAAAAAATGCCCAATACTGATTCACCCCCCCTCTTAATATTGGTAAATATTCCAACAACTTCAACTTCGGCTTCGAATTATATCATCTCACAGATCATCCAACCCCTCGATGCTAGCCCGACTTACTCATGATCAACGATGTTCATCATTTTTTATGCTCCTTTCTTCAAGAAGTACTCCCAAGCTTATCTGGTGTCTTTGGAGTTATATTCCATAAATCCTTCCCACTCGTCTTGTTTCTCTTGCCAATTAGAGTTTGGAGAAGGATTTTTCAAAAGGGGTTAGTATTCAATGATGTCCCCGATTGCCTTTTCTAAGAGGAACTTGTGAAGTAAGGACATGACAGTGAAAAGAAACACGTTGTGGAGTTTTGTATAAAATTTTCTTATGATGGTTTTGACTAACTCTCTATCTTCAATCAATTGCTCTTCAATATAGTCTTGCATGATCTTCTTGAACCACTCATTAAGGTTTTTTCTCCCTCAGTTTATTATTTTGTGCATAAACTGCTCATCGGGAGTGAGTTTGTGCATTAGATTGACTCAGATATTTGTAGAGTGCTTATGGAATGGCTTCCAGAAATCGTTCGTGCATCTCCGAGAAGAACCGAGTGCGTGCTTCAACTAGCGTCAATCAATTTCTTCTTGCATAGTTTTTGATATAATTGGTAATTTTACGTTCCCACCATTCACATATGTTGTCAAATGTTAACATCTATGTGATTTTTTTCTATGCATGCCTGAGTTCACATTAAGTGGCAACATAACCAATGTTGTAGTGTAAGGGAAAGTATGAGAAGCTACCGATAGATCCTTACAAATAACATTAAACGTTACAACATCATATATGGAAATACATAGATATACAGATAGACATAGAAAAGTAGTGGGATAACCATCAATGCATTTTATTATATAGCCAAAATAGTCTATGTCTTTCTATTACATAAGCACACATTTATATGTATGATGTACAATTACCAGTTGGTTACATTTCTTAATTGTTCAGTTGGTCGACTCTAACTATCTATTCGACCAAATTTCCTAACCGACTACTATAGTCGACTTGGCTAGTCGATTTTTGGGTCCATTCGGCATAGCTGACTATCCCCTACAACACATACCAATGTCTATGCCATTTTCTTCATCCCCAACATGTGAAGAACTAGTGTTACTGTAGTGGTTTTGAATTGGTGACTCAAGACATAGTGGGAATTGAATAGGTGGTCGATTCAACCATGCTTGGTATGATTCCTCTCCAGGTTGTGCTCATTTAATAAAATTCTCTTGATTTGACATTGTATTGGGGTGCAATGGTAGATGGTAGATAGGTCACCAGTATTCAGAATCCTAATTGTAAAAATATTGAACATTAAATCAATAATATTAGTAACAAAATGCATTTAGTATGTTCAAACATTATATAAAACATTTATGAGAAGCATGCTTTTTTCCCAATAATAAACATGCAACCATGAAGGGTGAAATATACATTTTGGTTTGGGGTTACATGCTTGAACTAATATGTATTGTTACATATACAACTCTGAAATTCTTAATAGTGATTGATTATTGATTCCACAAGTGAAATATTGTGGTTGTGGACTGTTGTTGTATATGAAGATACCCAATAGGGTATTTATGCAAGAATTCTTGCATATTAGGGTTTAAGACTAGGGTTGCATATAATTTGTTGTTGCTAAAGGTAAATAGACTGCTTATAATTTTTTGTGTTCCATTAAGGACCAACTACCTTAATATTGTGTAGAGAAAAAAACACATAATTTGTATAGACTTAAGCCAAGTCCCACTTAAGTGTAGAAATTTTGAAAATCCAAGTTTAATGAAAATTCAAAAAATTGACCTCATTTACTTGAGGTTTCTGATATCTATTTCCCATGAAATTTGAACCTTATCATTTAATTTGAAATATTAGTTGTAGTAGAATATATTTCACTTCTGTAAAATCAAAATCACTATGTAACCCAAGAAAACAAACACTGAAATAATGCACTTTGTTGGTGGGTTTTGGTCACAACGGTGGATAAAACCTCCTTAAGATCAATAGTTGTGGGTTGAGCCTCAAGACAAACAGTGATGAATTTAAACCAAACCCTACATATACTTGTCTATATCAAATCCTACTTTAGATAA
Source organism: Picea engelmannii (assembly GCA_009831015.1). Classification (NCBI taxonomy): domain Eukaryota; kingdom Viridiplantae; phylum Streptophyta; class Pinopsida; order Pinales; family Pinaceae; genus Picea; species Picea engelmannii. The sequence continues at coordinate 113,186 of ML807927.1, forward strand.
GATATAAAATTACAAAGCATGAAATGAAAGCTACCTAACATGAAATTTCATGAAATTATGCTATCTAACATGTAATTATGCACATTATGCACACTGTCCTTATGAAATTTCATGAAAACATGGCATTGAGGAAAATGGACGCCCTGTTAGGGATAAATGCATGATGTATATATGTTGTTGTGTCCCCAAAATTTGGTGAAGAGTGAAATAAACATTTGGTTTGGGGTTACATGCATGGACTAATATGTATTGTTACATATGCAACTCTCAAATGATTTATAGGGATAGATGATAGATCAATGATTCCACAAGTAAAATATTGTGGTTTTGGACCATTTTTGTATATGAACATATCTAGTAGGGTATTTGTGCAAGAATGCATTTGTAGCTCGTGTATTTATTTTAATTTGCATGAACAATTATTGTTTTACAAGCCATATGCATACTTCATACATATATGTTTCATATTCATAACAACAAGGATAAATATATGTAATTACCATTGTTATATCAACATATCAAGTACATGAAATTACTTATGTTTTACTCATGTGTAGTTGCTTAACCTCGAGAAGATGTCGAGCCTTCCAAATGAAGGATATGGAAAATTATTTTTTGACAAGTGCCTTAGTCAATGAAGACATATAAAGAGAGTCACGGGGTTTATTTTATATTGCAAACTTCCTACTACTGATTCATAGATGCCTTCAACAAGAGAAGGTCGTTATTTTTATAAAACTTAGTAGAAAGAAGAATTATATTAATGTTCACTTGGCTAAAATCATACAAGTCCCTACAAATCATATCTAGAGCACATAGGTTGAGGGTTAGAATGTTCAAAATTTTAAATATTTGAAGATTACTATGGTTAAATATGTTTTGGATAAATTTGTTGGTGGGTTTTGGTCACAAGGGTGGATAAAACCTCCTTAAGCTCAATAGTTGTGGGTTGAGACTCAAGATAAATGGTGATGGATTTAAACCAAACCCTATATCTATTTGTGTATATCAAATCCTACTTTAGATAAGATATAAAAATCCAAATCATGAAATGAAAGCTACCTAACATGAAATTTCATGAAATTATGCACATTATGCAATTATGCTACCTAACATGAAATTATGCAAATTATGCACACTCTCATGAAATTTCATGAAAACAGGGCATTGAGGAAAATGCACGCCTTGTTAGGGAAAGATGAAGGATATATATATATATATATATATATATATATGTTATTGCGTTTTAGGGATTTGGTGAATGGTGGAATATACAATTTGGTTTGGAGTTGTATGCATGAACTAATATATATTGTTACATATACAACTCTAAAATGATTTATTATAGTGATAGATGATAGATCAATGATTGAGAAAATGTTGCATTTGTAGCTTGTGTACGTATTGTAATTTGCATGAACAATTATTGTTTTACAATCCATATGCATACTTCATAGATATATGTTTCGTATTCATAACAACAAAGATGCCTAATAAAACCCTAGAAATGCACAAAATGTTTGTAAAAAGTAAGTCAAAGTTGTATTATACCTTAGATTTGAGTTGTAAAAGTTGTTGAGGGTGTAGTTGATCATATTAGATCTGTTCATGTTATTAATTTTGCAATTTCAAGTTTAAAATAGGTTGTTGTGAAAAAGATGCAAAGTTTTCCTTGTAATTTGGAAGGTCAAAATTATACTAAGTGACCAAATTAAAATGCACACCCAAGCTTCTTTGTAGCTCCAAAAAATGTTTTATAAGTTGTAAGTGTTAAAGCTTAAGCTATTATTAGGTTACCTTTCAATTTACTAGATAAAAATAACATAGATAGGATCACCGAGAGAAACACAATCACAAGATACACCTCATTTATCCCAGGAAACCCTCATGGGGAAGAAAACCCAACAAAACTTCCTTAATATGGATAGCCAATACAATGCCAAGACAATGAACCAAACAACACAAAAATTCCTCTCCCAAGGATGCGCCTCTCTCTCTCTCTTCCTTCTTCTGGCAACTGGTAAGTGAAACTTCCTTCAATACTTGCGCACTGATGAACAAGTGAGTGTGTGTGCAAATGAGGCACTGGTCTCTCTTATTTATACAATCTGGCAGGTGCTGAACTAAGGTGTCTTTTCACTGGCATGGACGACTTCTCAATCTGGGTGGTTAGAACCACTTTAATTTTCCTGGGGGGCGACTTCTTACTTTGCATATTACAATTAGGGTTTGACCAATCCGCAAAAGGGGATTTGGTCAATTACAATGACCGACAT
>ML807927.1:117921-131020 GCA_009831015.1 Picea engelmannii
GGTATATCTCACAGTGATAGTGTGACAGTGGTTCCATCATTCTACTTCTACTTCAGGGTGGCAGGACGAGGCAAGGACAGGTGGTTGTAGCCACCTTCCGGTTGTAGCCGGAGAACATTGGGGGTTGTAGCCTCCTTTTGGTTGTAGCCAGAGATTTGGGGAGTTGGATCTTCCCTCAGGTTGTAGCCTGAGAAACTAGGAGGTTGGAGCCTCCTTCCAGTTGCAGCTGGAAAACAAAGGAAGTTGGTGCTTCCAATGAATGTAATTCTTCAAGGCATATAAGAAAAAACATTTCGTGGTTTTCTCCCGATTTGGGTTTCCACGTAAAACATTGGTGTACTGTGCATGTGTGTGATTGTTTATTTATTACTGCTCATTATTGGATAATAATTCTACATTGATATAACACTTGAAGAAAAATGATTATAATTACGTTATTACTGATTCACCCCCCCTCTCAGCAATCCAACACTATGAGTTTTTCCATTCCTTTTATGTTCTCCCTTCTCTTGTAGTCATCTATCTCACCCATCCACTGGGGAGGACTACTACCATAGCTTCACTCCTAGTCATCCCACATGAACTAGAGAAGCTAAGATTCTAGCATGAGCAAGACTAGGCTCCCTTTCTATGATCCATGCAGGATCATGACACAAACCTCAAGAGCCAACCAACAATTCCACATGGTCAAGTTTTGTGTTCCAGGCTACTCAATCCTTGGATAGAGGAGAGTATCTGCCCGCTACTCCTTGGAGAAACATCCACATTTCTCTCTACGAGGGTGGTCACACCCCTCTCTATGAGGTTATTATAGCATGTCCCTAGAGTATCCAAAACTCAACACTTGGACAGAGGCCAACCTTGGCAAATTTCTCATTCCCCTTCTCTATGAAGGTCTCTTCTCTTTTCCTTCTCTATGAAGGTCTACTTGTGGGATTGCTCATTACTTCTCTATGAAGGTATCTTCTCTACGAAGGTCTCTTCTCTTTCTCCTTCTCTACAAAGGTCTAGCTATGGGATCTGAAAAAATCTCTTGTGGTCCAAAATATTTCCATGGTATAATACCATGCTACCCATCTATTGGGCACCATCCATCTAATGGATAACTTTCATCTTGATTAAAATATCTGGGCACCATCCATCTGCTTTCCTAACTGCATCAAATCATGATCCTCCATTTTGAACTAGGAGACATGGCTCCCTCTTGCACCAAACTAATAGCCTCTAATCATCATCCTTGAAGTTCTCTTCTGTAATATCCTAGGTGCCTTCTTGAGTTTGAACATTTATTTCTTTCTGACTTCATACTGGATCAACCTGCTCCCTCTGCATCTATAAGAACAATACTGGAGGAACCTGTACTTACCTGCATCTCATCAACTATATCTGAGTATCCATCTTTTTCTTCATCTTGAACATTTCTGTTATGCATCTTTAGGAGCCTCCTGCTCTTATATAAATACTTGATATTATGTGGTCTTTACTGACTGTCACCATATCATACGCCCTTCTCGTGTTGTTTAACTTCTGCAAGTCACGACATAAGTTATTTCTTCTGAGACTTGTAAAATTACTTACAATATGCTTTCTTTGTCACTCTCATGAGTGATCATACCTGAAATAAATATTTTATCTCTTTCATTATCCTTTTCTTTGATAAGTCTGCATAGACATTGAAATAAAACAAGTTTAATTAACATTCTTACAAAAAAATCTAACTTGTAATGATAAGGTAAACTAGATACTAAAAATAAACATGAATACTTATCTTTTGTTTTTGTGTGGGGAGGCTCTACGGACTCCACCGTTTGCTATCTTTCTTCAGATCAACTATCTTCAACTTTAAAGTACATAACCCTCAATTTTTTCTAAAGCTTTCTTTGAGGGAGGAGATTCCTCTTCTTCTGCCACATGTGCTTGATACTTTCTTTTTCCTTTTCCTTGAGGTCAGTCATAGCAAAAGTTTCCCAACTTTTGATAGTTGTAGCATCTGATCTTTGAAACATATTTCTTCTTATCTGGAACTCTTATGGAGTTAGCTTCTTTATTGTTCTTTCCGAAGGAACTTCTTCTGTTCTTTTGAGCTGTAAGAGATTCCTTTTCATCAACAATTAATCTCTTCTATTGGTCTGGAAGTCTAGATTCTTCGTGTGTGCAAGCTGCCCATAACTTATCAAACTTGGGTAGCTTGCTTCTTGCACACTCTCCTTGTACAAAAGGAATCCAAAATGTGGGAAACCCATTTAGGGTTGTGGTTACAAGCTCTTTGTCACTAATGACATCTCTAATAGCTGCAAGCTAATCTCTAATCTGAGAAACTCTCATAAGATAGGATGTGATAGATTCTGAGTTTTCTGTCTTCATATTACGGAGCTGATTTCTTAAGGAAATATTCCGGCTAATGTCTTTTCTTTCATATAACCTGCTGAGTGCTTCATACATTTGCCTTGCTATCTGTAGTTCAGAAATATGAGGGATCAAGTGATCCTTTATTGAATTTGACACGATTCTCTTTGCTTTCTTTTCATTCTTCTTATGCTTGGCATTTTTCTCTTCTTCATTTGGTTATGGTACACCCACTGTAACATGTTCTAGGAGATCATTCCTGTCTAGAATCATCTGCAACCTATGCTTCCAATATCTGAAGTTTCTAGATCCTTCCATCCCATCTTCTACCCTCATGATGGTAGCCATTCTTTCTTGCAGTAGAAACCCTAGCCATCCGGGCTATAGAAATAATAGAAAAATCAAATTTCTTGGATTTGAAAATTGAACTCACCAAAAGATGTGGTGGACTGAGTCGAGTATGCTAGTACAATCAGATTTCTGAAAATCCAAATTTTACCCCTCAAACTTGATCTGCGGATTTCTGGACTGGTGCTTCTGGTTTTCTGGTACTTCTGGTACACTGGTACTTCTGGTACTTTGTGAAAACTAGGGTTTCACTTTCCGGGAGATCTAGCCACTGAAAATTTGCACTGAATATGTCAAAGTGTTCCTTGAGGTAGGGCACACTTTTCTATATGGTTTTGGGGTTGAAATTATTCTTCAATAAAAACCCTAATTTTCTTGTATGACAACAATGACGTTTTTCTTTTTCCTATGAAAGATGCTCTCTTCAGCTTAGCTCTGATACCATGTTAAAGTTTAAGCTATTATTAGGTTACCTTTCAATTTACTAGATAACAATAACATAGATAGGATCACTGAGAGAAACACAATCACAAGATACACAACATTTATCCTGGGAAACCCTCATTGGGAAGAAAACCCAACAAAACTTCCTTAATATAGATAGCCAATACAATGCCAAGACAATGAACCAAACAACATAGAAATTCCTCTCCCAAGGATGCGCCTCTCTCTCTCTTCCTTCTTCCGACAACTAGTCACTGTAGCTTCCTTCAATACTTGTGCACTGATGAACAAGTGAGTGTGTGTGCAAATGAGGCGTTGACCTCTCTTATTTATACAATTTGGCAGGTGCTGAACTGAGGTGTCTTTTCACTAGCAGGGCCAACTTCTCAATCTGGGTGGTTAGAACCACTTTAATTTGCCTGGGGGCCGACTTCTTACTTTGAATATTACAATTAGGGTTTGACCAATCTGCAAAAGTGGATTTGGTCAATTACAATGCCCGACATGATCAATCCATAAAAGGGGATTGATCTAATCAATAATAAACATATTTTATCTTTTACTTTATCCACAAAAGGGGATAAGAATATTCTTTGCAGTTACACAATATTTTAATAGTAAGATGGAGTTAGATGTATGGTAAATTTACCTATGTCATTTAAAGTGTAATTGAATAACATGAGAGGTTTCTTTGATGCACCTAGATTTGGTATTTCATGTAAATTTGAAGGTAAAATTGCCTTAGAGTACAATGCACGCCCTAGTCTCAATTTTGACCCAAATTGAGTGGTTGAACTTGCAGAAGGTGTAGTTTGTAATTTTACACCTTTGTATAACCTTGTATTGGCATTTTCAGAAAAAAAAAAAAGGCTAAAAATTTCCTTGTAAAACCAAAGGGCCAAATTGTTAAAGTTGGCTATATTAAATTGCACGCCCAAAAAGTTGGTTAAGGATCCGTAATTTAATATTTAAGTCATAAAATGACGATTACAATATTTATAACATGTTTGTACAATTAGTAGTGCATTTACACTCCAAAAAGGATGATTTCTATGCACACAGATTCATGACCTTTTGATGGATTAGAGGATGGTGGGTTATGAGAGAAATCAAGGTCAATTATGCATTTTTAGTCATAAAAGACTTTAGTCATAAAAGACTATGTTGTGCAAAAATAGGCAAGAGATGCCTAGTAAAACCCTTGAAATGCATAACTTGTTTGTAAAAAGTAACCCAAGGTTGTATTATACCTTAGATTTGAGTTGTGCAAGTTGTTGGGAGTGTGGTTTATTATAGTAGACATGTTCATGTTGTTTATTTTGCAGTTGCATGTTTAAAAAGGGTTGTTGTGTAAAAGAGAAAAAATTTTCCTTGTAATTTGCAAGGTCAAAAATTTAAGTGACAAAATTTAAATGCATGCCCAAGCTTCTCTGTAGCTCAAAAAATTGTTTTATAAGTTGTAATATGGAGTTCGATATATTAAATTTACATGTCATTTAAAGTGAAATTGAAGAACCTGGGAGGTTGCTTTCATGCACTTATATTTGAGATTTCATGTAAATTTGAAGGCATAACTGCCTTAGAGTAAAATGCACACGCTAGTCTCAATTTTGAGCCAAACTGAGTGGTTCAACTTGCAAACAGTGTAATTTGTGATTTCACACCTGTATATAACCTTAAATTGGAATTTTCAGATAGAAACCTACCTTAAGTGCATAAGGCTAAAAATTGCTTTGTAAAACCAAAGGGCCAAATTGTTAAAGTTGACTCTATGAAAGTACACGCCCAAAGTTCACTAAGGCTCCATAATTTAAGATTTAAGTTGTAAATTGATTATTACAATATTTCTAACATGTTTGTACAATTGGTAGTGCATTTACACTAGAAAAAGGATGATTTCTATGCACAAAGATTCACAACCTTTTGATGAATCAGAGGATGGTGGGTTATGAGAGAAATCAAGGTCAGTTTTGCATTTTCAGTCATAAAAGATTCGACTATGCAAAAATAGGAAAGAGATGCCTAGTAAAACCTTTGAAATGCACAACACGTTTGTAAAAAGTAACCCCAAGTTGTATTATACCCTAGATTTGAGTTGTGCAAGTTGTTGGGGGTGTGGTTGATCATAGTATACATGTTCATGTTGTTTATTTTACAGTTTCACGTTTAAAAAGGGTTTCTATGAAAAAGAGGAAAAATTTGCCTTGTAATTTGCAAGGTCAAAACTATACTAAGTGACAAAATTAAAATGCACACCCAAGTTTTCATGTAGCTCCAAAAATTGTTTTATAAGTTGTAATATGGAGTTAGATATATTGTGAATTTACATATGTCATTTAAAGTGAAATTGAAGAACTAATGATGTTGCTTTCATGCACCTATATTTGAGATTTCGTGTAAATTTGAGGATAAAACTGCCTCAAAGTAAAATGCACGCCCTAGTATCAATTTTGAGCCAAATTGAGTGGTTCAACTTGCAAAAGGTGTAATTTGTGATTTTACACTTGTATATAACCTTATATTGGAATCTACGGACAACAAACTACTTGATGTGCATAAAGATAAAAAAATTACCTTGTAAAACCAAAGGTCCAAATTATTGAAGTTGACTATATGAAACTGCACACCCAAAGTTGGCTAAGGCTCCATAATTTAAAATTTAAGTTGTAAATTGATGACTGCAATATTAACAACATGTTTGTACAATTAGTAGTGCATTTACACTACACAAAGTATGCTTTATATGAACAAATATCATGACGTTTTGATGAATCAGACGATGGTGGGTTAAGAGAGAAATCAAGGTCATTTTTACATTTTTAGTCATAAAAAACTCTGTTCTACAAAAATAGGCAAGAGATGCCTAGTAAAACCCTTGAAATGCACAACCTGTTTGTAAAAAGTAACCCAAGGTTGTGTTATACCTTAGATTTGAATTGTGCAAATTGTTGGGGGTGTGTTTATCATAATGGACATTTTCAAGTTGTTTATTTTGCAATTGCAAGTTTAAAAGGGTTTGTTGTGAATTTACAGTGAAATTGAAGAACTGACGAGATTGCTTTCATGCACCTAGATTTGAGATTTCATGTAAATTTGAAGGCAAAACTGCCTTAGAGTAAAATGGATGCCCTAGTTTCAATTTTTAGCCAAATTGAGTGGTTCAACTTGAAGAAGGTGTAATTTATGATTTCCCACCTGTATATAACCTTATATTGGAATTTTAAGACAAAAATCTACTTGATGCGCATAAAGGATAAAAATTAGCTTGTAAAACCAAAGGGCCAAATTGTTAAAGTTGGATATATGAAATTACATGCTCAAAGTTGGTTAAGCCTCCATAATTTAGGATTTAAGTTGTCAATTGATGATTATAATATTGTTAACATGTTTGTGCAATTAGGAGTGCATTTCCACCAAAAATGATGATTTCTATGCACAAAGATGCATGACCTTTTAATGAATTAGAGGATGGTGGGTTATGAGAGAACTTAGAGTGAATGACTTCTAACCAACCAATGATACATAGAAAAACTCATAAAAATTAACAATACATAACCAACCCATATAACAAAATACTTTAAAAAGTATAAATCATAGAAAATATAGAGTTTGTTCACCTCCAAATTGATTTATTTCAATTGGAGAGTGATTAATTTATCTTTTTACATCCTGCATATATACCTTTCTTTATTCATTTAGAGAAATAAAACCTATTTGTGTGGAAAAGACAAAAAATTGTCTTATAGAATGAAGTGGTCAATATTACTGGAAATATTACAAGTTGCAGGGTTGTAGAAAAGTTGTACATCTATCTATATGTTTGTTTGTGCAATCGGAAATTTAAAACCCTTTGCTGTGCAAAAATAACAAAAAATCTCTTGTAGGACAAAGAGGGGAAATTTTGCGCTGTTGTAAATTTTTCCTTGGTGCAAAATGCACACGAGGCTGCACTAAAATGCACTCCCATGTCTCAAAACTCATTCAATTTGAGTGGTTCAAATTGTAAATGATTTTTTAAGTCATTTTTTATAATCCTATATACTCGGTTTTGCATTTTCAATCATAAAAGACTCTGTTGTGCAAAAATAGGCAAGAGATGTCTCATAAAACCCTCAAAATGCAAAACTTGTTTGAAAAAATAACCCAAGGTTGTATTATACCTCATATTTGAGTTCTATAAGTTGTTGGGGGTGTGGTTTATCATATTAGACATGTTCAAGTTGTTTATTTTGCAATTGCAAGTTTAAAAAACATTGTTGTGCAAAAGACGCAAAGTTTGCCTTGTAATTTGGAAGGTAGAAACTGTACTAAGTGACAAAATCAAAATGTGCACCTGAGATGCCATGTAGCTTTAATTTTTTTTTTTATAAGTTGTAATATGGAGTTAGATATATTGCTAATTTACATATGTTATTTAAAATGAAATTGAAGAATTGGTGAGGTTGCTTTCATGCACCTAGATTTTGGATTTCATGTAAATTTGAAGGAAGAACTGCTTTAGAGTAAAATGTACACTCTAGCCTCAATTATGACCGAAATTGAGTGGTTCAACTTGCAAAAGGTGTAATTTGTGATTACACACCTTGTAATTTGGAAGGTAGAAACTGTACTAAGTGACAAAATTAAAATGTACACCTGAGCTTCCCTGTAGCTCCAAATATTGTTTTATAAGTTGTAATATGGAGTTAGATATATTGTAAATTTACACATATGATTTAAAGTGAAATTGAAGAACTGGTGAGGTTGCTTTCATGCACCTAGATTTTGGATTTCATGTAAATTTGAAGGAAAAAAATGCCATAGAGTAAAATGTACACTCTAGTCTCAATTATGACCAAAATTGAGTGGTTCAACTTGCAAAAGGTGTAATTTTTTTATTACACACATGTCTATAAGATTATATTTTATTTTTTCAAATAGAAACCTACCTGATGTGCATAAAGGCTAACAATTGTTTTCTCTTTTTCTTTAAATAACAAATGTTTATTCTTATTACAAATTCTTCTTTCTCAACATAATTTAAAATTCCTTACAAAAATTGAGCATAACATCAAATCTATATGAGTGGAAATATTTAATTATGCATTGGGTTAAGTACATTGAAACAAATAAATTATAAACACAATCTCTTACTAACATATCTTCCAGTTGAGCATTTCTTGTAAATATCCTTTAGATAAACAAAACACATAATGGTCAAATAAGGGATGATTCATTAAAGGAACATCATAATTCATTTATATTAAAAACAAGATATACAAAGTATTAGGCTAAAATCCTAGAATTATCAAAATTACAAAAGATCTCTTAATCACATCCTCACAGACTGTACTTAATATGAATAACATATAATGATATGAGTCTATTTATGAATTACCCATTTCCTCATCTTCGCTAATGTAGACATTATGACCAGAGGTAGATGAACTAACGCTAACAACTCCATTATTTTGCTCAGCTTGATGTTTGGGACATTTTAGAACATGAAGTTCATGTTTAATCTTGATTAAATCCTTCATAACCATGTCCAATTTGTTCTCAACCATAAGTTGAATGTCCAATGTGGGTTGTTCATTCCTTGCATGAGCTTTAAACTTTTTCTCCCTTGCTTCAGGAGCACTCTTAACTGAACGCATAGGAACTTCAAGAAATGTATCTATGAAGTTTTTTGAATTAATCGATGCTACATGAATAAAAACTGCGGAATTTTTAATCCTAGTAGGAGCTGCAAAAGTATTCCTATTCTTCGAATTATTCTTTCTTCTCCTCTTTTTTTTTTTTTTAAGTAAGAAAGGGGGGAATCCTTCTATTCAATCCATGAAAAAGTGCAAGTAATACATTGATTTGCGGATGGGAAAAGACCCCTCAGAAAGAGAACAGGGGATCATTTGAAACTAGCCTATGCTAAAAGAGAGCCCCATAGAGCGCGTGGGCAAAACAAGATGAAACATTACAATATAAGGAGAAAGGACCGACTCATTGTGTTGATCGGTGAGGATCCTTTCTACCTTTTTTTTTGCGAACATCAATCCAACCAGAGGAGCTGGTAGGCTCAACAGCCTTTACCACCAAAGCCAGATGGTATGAGGAAGTGCCATAATCTTGAGATGCTGAATTTAGTTGTGTTTCTTTGTCGCTGTCTGAGTTGTCTGATTCATGAAGTCACTTCTGAGTCACTGGGAGCGACGCTGTGATCATGATTGTGTCAATTGTTTCCCCCTTTTCGTGAGGTGGGTACAAGGACTTAATTGCGGGAGTTGAAATCATGACTTCTGAATCTTCAGGATTTTGTGTCGACGATGTAGGCTGGTGTTTTGGGTCGATAGTTGGCTACTGAGAGAAAGTTGGGGCCTGCGAAGGCAATGAGGAAGGTAAAGGAGTTGGAGCAACTTTGTGATGTTGCTTGTTGTCAGAGGAAGGGTTCGGGCGGCTTTTGTGAGATTTGGTCCTTTCCAACCATTGGCTCTTTTCCGTGCTCCAGAAGTTGAGGGAGGGGTGGGGGAAAGAGGACAAGTTGCCTAGAGGTGCCCTGTTTGCTGACATGAGCGGCATCTGAAGGCAGTGTTTTCATAATTGACCATTTGTATGAAAGGATCTCCATCACCCCAGTCTATAAGAATCCTATCTGGAAGCCCTTGACTGAGATCAATTTCAACGCAGATGTGGGCGAAAGTGACGAATCCTTTCGCTATTCTGTCTGTATCTATCTTGATAAATCTACCCAATGCATTGCCCAGGGTGGGTAAAAAAGATGAAGAATAGAAATGCAGGGGTAGATTGGGTAGTCTTACCTAGACCGGTGTAGTCATGGCTGTCATGGTTAGTGGATTGAAATCTGGGAACCATCGCTGCATGGAGAGACCAGATCTTCCCCAGAACCAAGGATCTTGCTCTAGCACGCGTTGACATTCGGCTTCTGTGGAGAAGTGGACGATGAAGAACCCCTTGGAACAGAAGAACAACTCATGACCCTTCGACCAGGTCTTGTTAACCCATTCCTTTAGCGCAGGGGCCGAGGGCCAAAGTTCGTTGAAGCGGAAAATGAGGGCTTTGGCTTGGTAGATATAGGCATAGCCATAGACTTGGGGGTCTTCGACTTCAGCTGTTGGAGGTTCTGCGCACTGCTCCACAATGAAGGCACCTCCAGAGGGCTCCTTTAATTTTGAAGCTTCAGCCTTGAGCCCCAAAGGAGCTGAAGTCCCTGATTTCATGGCCTGCTTGTAAGAGCTTGGATGAGTGACTGAAGGCGCTACTCCACGCAACCGAGAAGTGAGAGAAATGGTTGCATTTTTTAGATTTTCGTAGTCCTGTAGCAGAGAGCCATCTGCAAGCTACCGACCTTCGAATATTAGTCGTTGGAATCCAGGCGGAGTCCCTGTAGCTTGGTGGATTTGGGTTTTGAGCTCAAAAACAGAGTCTGAGTCTTGAACCTGCAAGCAGAGAGAAGATCCGACAATGGTCTTTATAAAAAAGGGGAAGTTTGCCATGATCTCAGAGCTAGTCTTGCCACGATGTTCAGAATGAAACCTTGCTCTTGCATTACTCTTAAATAGATTTCTGCACCAGAGCGAAGGCGGAGAGTCCCCTAAGAGCCGAAGATCCCCGAGGTCTCTGCTATTTGAATGGATTCCAATATTTAGGTTAAGGCGACGACGGCGGTGGCTAGGGTTTAGTACCTGCTGGTTCACCTCGGCCCTGCAAAGGACCGTCGCTTCCTTCTCCCCGTTAGGGTTCTGTTTCATTCGCATAACCCTCACGCCGTCGCTCAACGATCTCTTGGGATCTGGCGTGACTAGAAGCTTTCTCAACCAACCTTGTAACCTGATGATGACATTGCCGTTGGGGCTCTAGAGCATCTGGTCCATTCCCTTGGGGCCGAGGGAGGTGTAGAGGATTTACGCAACGGCCAGAACTATCTGGAAAACGGTTGAGGAAGGAGAAACGTATGAGAAAGAGGAAGAAACGGGGCTAGATCCTTCAGATCTAAGCGCCACATTCACGAGCTGCCGCTGCAAATCGAAGGTAGAGTCAGCTGAACCCTCCAAGTCATCGGAATACTGCTTTGCGTTTCATTCGCCGCCTGAAGACTTGCAGATGAATGTGTAAACGCCCATTCTCGTATAGTGATTCTATTGTTCCCAATCATTCTTTCTTCTCCTCTTAATTTGAGCCTTCCTTCACCATTAGATAGGTGTAACCATCAGGGTTCACAATTAATAGCTGATTATCTTTCATATACAAATGATCAACATAATGACCATTAAATAGAATATTTGCATGAGCAAATATATAATTTTAATTGTTCATTGGATTTCCAAAGTACATGTTGATACTCTTCATGTCTAATCAAATGAATTGTCACACAATTTGCTCGAACTAGCGGTTGTATCAATCAAATTATGAATATTTTCATTAATCGTCATTAAACAAAAATGACAGATATGCAATATCAATTAGTTAATTATGATGCTGACGAAGGTTGTACATTGAAAAACATTATGATTTGTAATCAATATGTTGTACATTAAAAAACATTATGATTTGTAATCATTAATAAATTTGATTTTGTGATTATGTCTAAAGTTTTATATGGTCATATTTAACACTGTGAAATTCCTCCAAAAAAAACACGGTTGAATGGTTATATATATAACTCATAAAAAGGTTATATTTGAAATTACAAGGTATGCTTATTATTATTTTGTATTGAAATTTCAAGTTATCTATATAGTTGTTGTTAAGTTCTAACATTTTAAATAAATGGAAGGAAAATATTTTATTTAACATATTATTTTTGAAAGGTGTACCTAGCCGATGATCAAAATTGAACCCTTCCAAGCCCTTCCAAGGGGTTCAAGCCCATCCTAGAAGGGTAATTCAGAAATCACCCTTCAAAAAAAAATTAAATTTTTGAAATTAGTTGCCATTTAAGAAAGACAACAAATATCATAAAATGTCAAAATAAGGGTCATTTTTCAATAACTCATCAATGTCCTCACTTCCAATTCTTGGTTGGTGAATGAGCATTAGTTCATTACACAATACTTTCCTTTAGCATCTAAATACTAAAATCATATTTATTCTAGTTGGATATTATATATTCCATGATACGGTGTACCCTTCCACGACATTAAATCAATCACATAGCTTATGATTAGATTAATATCCTACCACTCTATTGTTGTATGCACTATTTTATGTGTCACTTAATGAAAGCTTCTCAAAGAAGCTTAGACACCTTGTCTTTGCGAATCTCCACGTGAATTCATGCCTTATGAGCATTTTCGATTCTTGTCAACATGGGATTTGACATCACATCTAGTTTACATACTTCATGTTTGTTAATCCCACACTCACCATACTGCCATTTTATTTGTTATCTTTGCCTCCACTATTGGCTCTGCAAAAAAACAAAACAATTAGTCATAGGTATGTAAATTGTAATGACATTGGGAGCTTTTTAGAAAGATTAATTACAAATGAGTTGCTAAATGTCAATTTTAAAGAGGAAACAATAGACATTGAACAAACCCAGGGAAATCAAGTCATCTTTTTTTTTTCATGTCCACATATTCCCTCTCACTAATGGTATTGAACATTTCAACATTGTACCAACTTTTTAGTGAGGAAAACACTAATGTAAACTCATACAATGTAGCGACAATTATTAGTGATGCCAGAATAAAATACATCAAATTAATTAGACAATTTTCCAATTGAAGTCAATAACATAAATCACATAATATAATAACCATCATCATCACATAACTGTTGGATTATGTTGTCATTGATGCCAATGGTTTGGTTATTTGGGAGACTGTTGGATCATATGTCATTGATGTAAATGGTTTGGTTTGATTGATGTCATTGATTGATGTCAAGTAATTGATTGATTGATGATAGATGGATCATTGATATGATGCCCTTGATGAGAATGATAGATGTCCAAGTGGAAACCAAT
>ML807927.1:134449-154231 GCA_009831015.1 Picea engelmannii
TTTAAAGAATTTAAAATTTAGCTTAGTTTTAAAAAAAAAAAAAAACTTCTATACTATTTATATTGATAAAAAAAAAACTTCTATACTATTCATATCAAAGGAAGTTTTTCACGTATATATAATGACAGATAGAGTCATAAGAAGTAACTATATCTATACACATCTATACACAGCATTTAAGTAACTTATACAAATCACAACAAAAATAAGAACGTGTCTTAGTTAATAACTAAATTACTCACGTTTCACAACTATGATGAAAATAATAAAATAAAATAAAACTCCACATAATAACTAATTACGTTGAAAAGATGTACACCTATTGATAATGAGCACAATTAATCATCTTTTAATCTAAAATTCTAATATGATGGCTAACAATTAAAGATGCTGGCATATTCTTAATTGTCCTCCCAAATCAATGAATGCGATTTCCTCTTCATAACTTCCTTGTATTTTTGGATGCATCCGTTAACCTGTTTACCTTTTAACATTTACCTAATCATATTAAGAAATTACTAGCACTATATGATTGCCACGTTTAAATAATTAAATTTTGGATATAGCACACTCGCTGTGCTCACTGTAGACGCTCATTTTCGATTGTGCGTTTCATTTTCTGACTGTACGTTTCATTTTCCAACCACGGTTTTGAATGACTTTTCTAGTTTACTCACAATCCAAAAATTATGTTGAAGAATTGAAGACGTGTCTTCGTTAATAACTAATTTACTAAATTGGTCACATTCTAAACTATAAGAAGTATATCGTATAATAACTAATTTATTCACAATCCATAATCATTATACCATGCATTCTTTATTAACTAAGAATTAAATGTACTTACAACATGATATATCAATTACTATGTGGCAGCAGCTAGCAATTTTTAATAAACTAATTTTATAATATACATATTGAATTTAAATTTGTATAATGATATAATTATTCAAGTGTATAGACTAAAAAAGTTTACACGTGTATTATGGGATTAAACCAGTTGTTCTTTCTTGTGACTGAGTTGAGATATTGCTAAGTAATGGTAAATCAAACATAACAATTATAAAGAATGTTGAAGATTTTTCTAGATAAAAAATTGTGTGTGAGGTTTTGAAACGTCCAACGTTTTGAGTGGGCACTCCACCCATCATCAAGGACATAAACAGTTTGTACCATCACCAACTTGGTTACCAAAGCCATCAAATATTCCTCCCTTGATCCTACCATCCAAAAGTGTCTCCTCCCTCATAACCCCCAAACCCCAAGGATCTATGGGCAACCCAAAATCCACAAAAAAGATATTCCTCTTCCACCAATAGTGAGCGCCATAGGAGCATCCGCTCATGCCCTGTCTAGATTTCTTGTCGACAAACTTAAAACATTCGTAGGAAAAACCTCTTATTTTATCAAAGACTCAACCGATTTTATTCATAAAACCCAAGATCTTCACCTTGATGAACAAGACCTCATGGTCAACTTCGACGTGGTTCTCTTTTCACCAAAATTCCAATTTTGGAAGCCCTCTCCCCAATCTCCAAACTAGTAGACCTAGAAACCCTGAACCTCATCAATATTTGCCTCTCTTCAACCTTATTCACCTTTAAGGGGGTTTACTATGAACAAACCAAAGGCACAACAATGGGGTCATCCCTATCTCCAATGGTTGCCAACATATTTATGGAACATTTTAAATCTTTAGCCTTAAACAACTTTCATCCGAAACCTAAATGTTGGTTTCACTTTGTAGATGACACATATGCCACATGGCCTCATGGCCATACCAACTTAACCTCTTTCTTCAATCATCTTAACAACATTTCTCCCCACACCCAATTCATTATGGAAACCCAAAAGGAAAACTCTATCCCCTTCATGGATGTCCTCATCTCTCGTCTACCTGATGGCTCCATCTCCCACCAAGTCTATAGGAAAAAAACTCACACTGATAAATACCTCAATGTCAACTCTCACTATCATCCAACTCAAAAATATGTTATTCTAAAAACCCTGGTTACTTGAGCCATATGCATTTCTTCTCTTCAATTCTTCGCAGAAGAAAAGGCCCACCTAACAAAAACCCTTTTGTCCAATGCCTACTCTCACTCTCAAATCAACCAGACTTTCCACTTAGCCAACAACCCTAAACCAAAAATCACCTCTCCCTCCTCCCCTCCTCGTGCTCTCATCTCTCTTCCTTATATTCAAGGCACCACCGATCGATTTTGAAACTCTTAGCTAAGAATAATATTAAAATCGTATTCAAACCTTCAAAGAATGCTAGAGATTTTTCTAGATAAAAAATTGTGTATGAGGTTTTGAAACATCCAACGTTTTGAGTGGACACTCCACCCATCATCAAGAACATAAAAATCTTGTACCATCACCAACTTTGTTACCAAAGCCATCAAATATTCCTCCCTTGATCCTACCATCCAAAAGTGTCTCCTCCCTCATAACCCCCAAACCCCGAGGATCTATGGGCAACCCAAAATCCAAAAAAAATATATTCCTCTTCCACCAATAGTGAGCGCCATAGGAGCATCCACTCATGCCCTGTTTAGATTTCTTGTCGATAAACTTAAGACATCTGTAGGAAAAACCTCCTATTTTATCAAAGACTTAGCCGACTTTATTCATAAAACCCAAGATCTTCACCTTGATGAACAAGACCTCATGGTTAGCTTCGATGTGGTTTCTCTTTTCACCAAAATTCCAGTTTCGAAAGCCCTCTCCCTAATCTCCAAACTGGTATACCTAGAAACCCTAAACCTCATCAATATTTTCCTCTCTTCAACCTTCTTCACCTTTAAGGGGGTTTGCTATGAACAAACCAAAGGCACAACAATGGGGTCATCCCTATCTCTGGTGGTTGCTAACATATTTATGGAGCATTTTGAATCTTTATCCTTAAACAACTTTCATCTCAAACCTAAATGTTGGTTTCACTTTGTAGATGACACATTTGTCATATGGCCTCATGGCCAGACCAACTTAACCTCTTTCTTCAATCATCTTAACATCGTTTCTCCCCACATCCAATTCACTATGGAAACCCAAAAGGAAAAAATTATCCCCGTCATGGATGTCCTCATCTCTTGTCTACTTGATGGCTCCATCTCCCACCAAGTCCATAGGAAAAAAACTCACACCGATAAATACCTCAATGTCAATTCCCACTATCATCCAACTCAAAAATTTGTTGTTCTAAAAACCCTGGTTACTCGGGCCATATGCATTTCTTCCCCTCAATTCTTCGCAAAAGAAAAGGCCCACCTAACAAAAACCCTTTTGTCCAATGCCTACTCTCACTCTCAAATCAACCATACTTTCCACTTAGCAAGCAACCCTAAACCAAAAATCACCTCTCGCTCCTCCCCTCCTCATGCTCTCATCTCTCTTCCTTATATTCAAGTCACCACCGATCAGATTTTGAAACTCTTGGCTAAGAAGAATATTAAAACCATATTAAAACCCTACAAAACCCTAAAACAACTTTTTGGAACAACTAAAGATAAATCTAACCCAATGCTTGGTCATGGAGTTTACCGAATTCCGTGCTCTTGCGGGAAATCATACATAGGCCAAACTGGAAAAACCTTTAGAGCCCGACTTAAAGAACATATAGTTGATACCAACTATAACCAAATCTCCAAATCAACTATTTCCAAACACTCTTTTAACTCTAAGCACCATATTTTCTTTGACCAAACAAAAATTTTAGCCTCCACCCCTCATTACTCCTCCCGTCTCATTCATGAATCCCTTGAAATCGAAAAACATCCTAATAACTTTAACCATGAAGATGGATACAAGTTGAGTCAATCCTGGAAGCCAACCATTAATCACCTTGACCATTAGGCATCCTTTGCTTAGATCTTGCTCATGTTCGTCTCCTTCCTCCTCTCCTTGTTCTCAATTATTTTCATTCCTCTTCTTGCATCATTTCTCTACATTTATTTCCACTTTTAGTCTACATGCTTCTGTTGAATATATTATTTTCCCTCCTCCAAAATTTTCATGTATTTTTAACTCTCTTTAATTTCTTCAAACCCGCTCCCCACCCTTTTATTATTTATTAACTTATTCTTATTTCCCCTCCTAATTAAATTCTTATTATCATCATTTTCCCTCTTTATTAGATTACCTCAATGCATATTCCTCATTCTTTAATTCCTTAAAAGTTTATTTTTCTCTTCTTATTATGTTTTCAAGTAAACTAATATAAGTGACAAATTTTTTTAGTCTTTTTTATTTTTTTTCCTCATTTCATTTAAATATTATATCTTATCCTCTAATCTGAAAATTATTCTTATTTCTCTAAGTAAAATTTTATTCTCACCATTATTCCTCTTTATTAGGTTAATTAAAATCTTATTCTCACCATTATCCCTCTTTATTAAGTTAATTAAAATCTTATTCTCACCATTATCCCTCTTTATTAAATTACCTCAACTGCTATTCCTATCTCTTTAATATATTATTAAGTTAATTAAAATCTTATTCTCACCATTATCCCTCTTTATTAAATTACCTCAACTGCTATTCCTATCTCTTTAATATATGAGGGTAGGGGAGGGGTCTTTATTAAATATAATATATATTTTATCTAATAAAGCCCCCCCACCCTATTCCTATATATGAGGGTGGGGGAGGGGGCTTTATTAGATATAATATATATTTTATCTAATAAAGCCCCCCTCCACCCTATTCCTATCTCTTTAATTCTTTAATAGTTTATTTTTTCTTCTTATTATTTTCTCAACTATAATATAACCGACAAAATTTCACCCCCTTTATCAATTTGTTTCTCGTCTCATTTAAATAATATATCTTATCCCCCAATCTCAACGAGTACTTCTCATTATTTATTCTACCTTCACTTTTTCCAGGTAATCTACCCTCTTGTTTTATAAATAGGAAACTCAACACTTTTTTTTATCATACAAGATTTTTATATCTTTGATGATGAATGGAGTGTTTATTCGAAACATTAAATGTTTTTAAACCACACACAATTTTTTATCCAGAAAAATTTCAATCATTATAACTAACATTATAACTAATTGTGAAAACTTACATACTCAAAATTATAAAAAAATTTCAAATAAAATTTAAAAGAATAAAGATTTAACATGTAACCTTAAATTCGTAACTTAAAAAGTACTCAATGAATGAACCAGTTATGCAAATATCCCAAAATCTAACAGAAAATATCTGCCACTCAATATTCTCATGTTTTTAGTAAACATTGCATGAGAGTAGTCTAATGAGTAATCTAGCTATATCTAACTGTAACGTAATTCCAGTGAGAGCTCTTGAACGACATTGTTACATAGATTTGCTAAATCCGCAAATGGATCCATTGCTGGCTTGTGAGGTACTCTACTAATTACATTAAATCTGGGTGACAATTATATAGACATTAGTAATTACAAGGACATTTACTACCAACGAACTATCAGAGTGGAAGGAAAATACACAATGATCAGTTAAGGAGGTCCATGTTTAAGGAATTCAGCAAAATGAGTGTGTAAATTGAGAGATCAGGTTTCTTCAAGAACAAGTTGCAGTTTTTCTTTTTACAGCTTGCGTGCTAGTTTAGTTGTTTTTCTGGAGATGTTTGTGATATGGTTTTTGAGCATGGTCTTTGGACGTGTACTGTTCTAAATATCAATGGGATCTTGAAGATGTAAAAAATTATATTTTCATTAATATAATGAGCTAATTTTCTACTGAAAAAAAAAGTTGCAAAGGTATTTGTATTGCCTATTTGAGATCTATGTTCTTAAGATAACTTTGTAATAATACTTGTTTCTCGTCATTGGTGAATCATATAAATAACACTTACTGGAATAACAATGCAACAATTGTTCATAACAATAACTGGAATAACAATTGTTCATAACAATAACTGGAATAACAATGCGTTTAAGCAATATCCATAAAAAAGAAAAGATTAGTAAGACTGTTTGGATTTCTAAATTATAGTTCGTGCTTTTGAAATTTCGATAATATGAAGTAAACAGTCTCCATGCGATTGAATTGTTAAATTTTGTTCACTAATCTAGAATAATCTTAATACAATTTCGCAAATACATGTATGAAAGTGCGACAATTAGCAATGAGTATAAAATTACATCTTTTATGAAATTTAATCAATAAAATTTGCAGCCATAAATAAATTGTAACAACAATATATCTATATGGTTATCCAAAATAACTTTTGACGAAACCAAAATATTGTAATCAACTAAATCAAATTCAAGAAGAAATTTATATGTTAGCAACATCTCTAATTTGACAATTACATCAATATAAATTTGGAAGAATTGCATATC
Source organism: Picea engelmannii (assembly GCA_009831015.1). Taxonomy (NCBI): domain Eukaryota; kingdom Viridiplantae; phylum Streptophyta; class Pinopsida; order Pinales; family Pinaceae; genus Picea; species Picea engelmannii. The sequence continues at coordinate 140,788 of ML807927.1, forward strand.
AAGAATTACCATAACCCAAGTTGATTGTGAAAGCCTTGAATATTGGGTTAGAGTTTGCGTCAATCACTGAATGTCTGTGTAAAATTCATTGAGTTGCTTCAGTCCTCGTCGAAACTTGTCCATCTCTGAAAGGACTCACCATATACCTCTTAGCCAATGCAATGAGTACTCTTCTTCCTCCATGTCCCCCGAGCCCCAACGAGGCTACACAAATCCAACCACATACTCTAACTATGAAGTGCACAGTCATAAGTGATAGGATCCCACCTCTTAACACACTTCAATGTCCAACTCATAATAGTAATGCTCAAAGGTCTATGGTCATTATGATGACCATCCAACAATAGGGTAGAATCCTCTCTCTTGACCCAAGACCTTTCTTTTATATCCTCCCCCGGTGCACATGAATTTATCAATTAAATTTAAAATAAAATATTTCCCTCACTCACTTTCCTTAAACTCCCAAAATTACTCCTAGTTGTTTCTTATCTTTTATTTAAGGTTCCATGTTTTTCTTGTCTCATACCTTTTCTCCTAGATGTTTCCCCGTTTTTATTTTCTTTTAAAATTTCTCCTTTTCCCTGTTTTTCTTATCTTTTAGATTTTCCCCTAGATATTTCCCTGCTTTTCTTAAGTGAATATTTTTACCCTCTTGTTAACTTAAATGGTGGTTCACTTAACTCAAGTAGCCCACCTTTTATTTAGCTATTTACTCAATGAGCTAGGATTCTTCCCAATTAATCTATTTATTTTATGTAATCGTTTCTCATGAAATTAATATTTGCTATTTATTTATTCATTTTAATAAGTATCATGCACATATTTAGTTTCCTTCAAAGTTTGTTTGTTTTTCTTTATTTAATTATATTTGTCTTGAAATATAACTTCCAATTACCCATGAATTCTTAGAATAATTTAATTGTCCCTTAAACATCTAACCCCTTTCAATAAAAGTTGATTTGCAAATTTTTTTAGAATGACTCTATCCATTTTTTTATCGCTTTACCCTTAGGTTAACTTACATGTTTTACCTTATATTTAAATTTTGATTTGAAACAAAGGCTAAGGGTGCCATGAACTCCATGTCCTTCAATATGTACTCCAAGGGTGCCATGTGTCATGCCTTCAAGAGCTTTGACCTTGAGGATTGAGAATATGGTAGAACTGGCATCGATCTTATTACTATTATAATTTCCCCTATTATGAGACTACTGAACACTAAGGAATAAGGCCTCTTCCTTATTACGCATCCCTCAGTATACCTTGCGAGTGACTGAGACCCAATCTACCCTCCAAGATCGTGAAACCCTCTGAGCAAGAGTGTCCCTCACTCTTCAACTTTGGCCACGATGAGAGTGCTAGTGAGTGGAATCAGGGACGATAGTCCACCCCTCCCTTTATGATGGTCTAGTTATGTATATCCCCACTACTTATTTTGTGATTTGGATCGACAAGCATGATCATTGTGCTTGCATCCACTAAACAAGTTTTTATCAGTAATGCCCATAATCAATTTAAACCATTTATTCAAAATTTCATGAACACATTTACTCCTTGACTCGGTCTAGAGTCCCATGGTCTTGTTGATGATACCCACGTCACCCAGTCATTGAGATTCATGTCCACTTAGGAACTCATTAGTAATATATGTAAAAAATCATGATCATCCATAAATGATATTCAACAAGATATAATGCATAATTAATCGATTTCACAGTTTGATATTTTAAGAAATTGAAAATAAATCTAGCATTCATCAAAATATTAATTAACCAGGTCGTTTGCGAGCAAACATCTCAAAGAATAAGTTTGTTGCCTAAAACATAGTGAGGTGAAATGTGACATCACAATTCATAACACTATTTGTTTACCTATTAAAATTCATGACATGGTATAGCTTTGATATCCATTATGATTATTATTTTAGCACATTGACAAGTCTCTCAACCACTTAGTATCTAATTCATGGCATCCCCACTAATATAATAGATAATGGAACAAAACATATAATTAATACTTTTATGTAAAACTCTCAACAATCTAATAATCTTGTATAAGTTTGGTCAAGCTCATCATAGCAATAATGCATAGTTTTTCTTTGTTTCACATATAACTATTTATTGATTATGTTTGGGATTAAAAACATTATTAATCTTGGTGAAAATTTCTAATTTGTATGTTCTTGATGAAGTTTAGATATGAACTTGCACAAAATAAACCTTGTCAACATCACAAAACCTAAAATTATGATTACAACAATGACAATGGAAATCGTGTTCATTCAATTTATAACATTATCAAATCTTCACTACTTTGTTCTCCAAAATGATCATTCCCCTTTTCCCAATTCCATGTATTTTTATCAATCACCCTATTTCACTTTCTTCTTCTTGTTTCTAGTAACATTGACATTAGTGTGGGAATCTTTCCAAATATTTTGAGACTTCCCCATAGCTCTCTTCCCCCTCTCTCATCCCAACCCCAATATCAAGGAGACATATTGTTTGTAGCATTAATGCTCGAAACAACAATTTTGAAGGTGGTTGGGACTCTTAACAAAATATCAGAAGAAGGTAAAATAATTTTTATTATTATCGATTGTATGCATTAGGGATTATGATCTGACATTCCATTCGTTCACGCACTTTCGCATGTTTTGAGAGATAAAGTGAACCATAAATATCCTCGATACAAATAACATACTTGGTGGTCTTGATGAATAATTTCTTTTAGTTTTGTGTTTCTATGGATCTTGGGAAGCTCTAAATCATAAACATATTAACTTGAACAATAAATAATGGATGCAATCATGCTAGATTATCATGTTGCTAGTGGCCTATAACATAAGTAGGGTCTCTTAATTACTTTTGTAATTCTTTGATATAATTATCAAACTTCAACAAAGCCCCCAATATCTACTACAATTTCTTATTTTCTAATGAGATCTAACAAGAATGGGGTATGCTCAAAATATGAACATAAGATGAATAAATGCTGAAAATATGTTATCATCCCCATCTGGGAATAATTATCGCAAGTGACATGTTTGAGATCATAACAAGTATATTATTGTAATGGATTCAAGTTTTGTTGTTGATATGTTTTGTTCCCTAAATATTCTAGGGTTTATCCGGGGTACCATCCTCAAAATGAGGTGAAGTACTTGAGGGTTTCCCTAGGGTTTTGTAACCTGGAAAATAAAACAATGATTGTGCGAATGTGTCAGAGGGAAATTTTGAAAGAAAAATAACAAAATTTGTGACTCTAAAAAAAACACACACTCAATCTCAAATTACATGTCTAAGAAATATATCTTGCATGCATTTGAAATCAATCAAAGGTGTGGGAGACTTACAACTAATTCCAGTTTCTAGATTCGAGGACTTGGGCATGAATACATTGCCCTATACTTTCATTTTTAAGATCTTGACATGCTTGGATTTCCCTATCGACCTTTCAACTCTGTAAGACTTAGGCTCTCTATTGAATTTAATCCCTATTTCAATAATGAGGTAGTTGTAGAACCCACAATTGGAGCACCTCAGATATATAATCCACCATTGGAGCATACTTGTAAAAACACTAATTACAATTATCAAAGGAATACCATCTACCATTTTATTCATCATTAAGAAGATTTTAAAACAACCTTCAATCATTTTCATTAAGGTTTAACCAAAAAAACCTAGCATAGTCATATTACCTTGAATTCTGGATTCAAGCAAGTCATTCCCAAAAGTTGCAACAACTGAACATACAAGGTTAACTACCTAAGTATGTTTCCAAACAACTTGTCAAACATGGGTTCAATGTTGTTATAATATATGTCATACTAGCATCAATCATACACATTGGATCAACATCCATTTTTATTCATCTTCCTATGAAAACCATTCATATGCGTTAAGAAATAACCATTTAGGGTTTAAAGCATCATAGGGTTGCAAAACATGTCAAGGGTGTGCATTTTTATAATGCAGGCATGCATTTGTCATTTACAAGGTGTGCATATTCCTCCACTAGTACATTTGGCACATTTTTTGATGATGTTCTGACACCCTTTCGACAAATGAAAATATGTTTTCCGATGAATTCAATTTCATCTATTCGTCGAACAAATTTTGTAGCACTCTTGAAGGCCCTACCTGTTTGTTGAAAGTACGACGTAACAAAATGTCATGTGGAAGTTGTGGAGATATATTACGAAATAGATTTTTATCACACCAGATCATTGTAATTGAGACAATCATAGAGTTGTCGTTATTTTGACGTGTTGGGTTGGGACGTGACATTTTCCAATAAACTGTCATCAACCAATTCATCTTTGTTTTACTGATGACTTCGGTCGTTGGTGCGACATAGGCACACGTAATTACCATCGAAAAGCTTATGCAGACGCTATCAAAATAGTGACCTTATGGTCGACCGCCTATGTCGAACTCACAATGCTCTAGAGGGAACAACCCGTTGATGGTCCAATGATATGGCATGATTGATCCGTCAGATCGACGATGCCATGATGGGAAACTTTTGTCAGAGTCACAACGCATGAGAGATCCAAGTTTGCCTAGGTCGGGATAGACAGGAAGAAACAATATGTTAGCATACCGATGTGTGTTCGATGATAAACCAAGGCATCAGAGGTCCGATGCCTGCATAATAAAATTAAAAAAAATCAAATTGTTGTTCAACATTGCATTGGACACAAGGAGCAACTAGATGTGTTAGATTAAGAAGTAGAATAGGTTGAGCCAGATGTAGATGACAATGTTCTTGATATATGATGATATAGACGATTAAGATTAGGGTTTCTATTGTTGCATAAAATCCTAGTTCAATCTTTTTAGAGCCTCTACATCTAAAAATGCATAATCACACTTAAGAAATACTTATTTTTCTTTTAAACTGTAATTTATGCCGTTATGCATAAATGCACTCTAGGCTTCACAAAAATACAGACTCAATTCTTTAAACACCTACAATTTCAGTGATTCAAGTTTATGTGGGTGTCTTAGATAATTTTACACCTGCATGAGGGTGTATAGGAATGTACAAAACAAAGTATAGAACATAGTACATGCATGTATAAAACATAGTATAGAACACAATACATTTGACACAATTTCCTAACAAGGTATGAGCTTGGCTAGTTCCAGGCATTTTTTCTTCAGGATTTAACCATTTTTTTGGAGGCTATATCAAGCTTTGTATATCTATCACATGATGGAATATTAGGAAATAAAGTTTGATTTTCCATAATAAATGAAAATCATCTATTAACTTGCAGACAATATTTTGACCTTCCAAAACACCATTCATATCTTGAAATTTGGTTATATCATCCCTTGATTTTATTAGCATATCTTCATATGCTTCTTCCTGAATAAAATTTCCATTTTTATCCCAACATGAAGGTAGTCCCATTTCAACTAATTCCTTGTATGTTTTCATGAAGGTTTAAATACTTCTCTAAATTGAACTACATTTATTTTGAGTTTGATGAACCAAATTCTTCTTTGTTAATACTTTTGTAGGATCCATAATTATAGAAGTACTATCATTGACACCCAAATCCTTTAACTAATTCCAAGTCTCAGAGTTATGGTTTTCGGGAAGAGATAGCAACTTTGTAATAGACTCAACATTGATATAGAATATAATGGACCCATTTTGAGATACCATGGCCCTTTTGTTAGAAAGATAGTTCTTTGCACACTAGGAGACAAACTCATGAAAATAATAGGTTTGGGGAATTATGAATTTACCCAAGTTTGACTCCCATATATGTAAATAATCATGAAAATCCCTAAATCTATCACATCATAACTTTCTTAATTCATAAGGATAAAACTGTTATAGAACGATTTCAAAAATTTCGTAGTCACGGTTAAATATGACTTTTCATCAGAGGGTGATGGCTAACTAGACTGATTACCTTTCTCCATTTATCCTTATTTTAAACAATAAGAACATATTTGAAATAAGGAAATGACAACACTACCCGAACTTATTTTTCGAAGGAAAATTCGTCTGCTTTCACTGGAGTCTACTATACTCGTAATAGTGTTTACCATGTGCATTTACCTTCGGGGTTTATTGTTTTAATTTTTTTTATAAAATCCCTTGAATTACATTGACGTAGGACTTTTTTATTTGGCTTACATCATAGTGCCAGTTGTCATCCATTCGTGCATTTCAGGGGTGAGCTCAAGTGGTTTGATAATACCACCCATGCGTACCAAAATGAATAAGGTTATGTTAGGTTATCAGTTGTTAGTATAATGGTTTATAATTTAGGCCTTCAACCCCTTTTTATCCATCATGAACTTTCAACGACCAAAATAAAATCAGATTGTCGACCTTTGATTTGTATTTTTGGTCCAATTGTGTTTGTTGAATTTTCATTTCAAACCCTGTTTGTTCTCTGTTGTGTGTACAAAAATATGCAATATATAGGGTATCAAACCTAAATTTAGGAGTGAATGACAGGGTAAACTTGAAGTGAATGGAACTCAAATAGAGTTATTGTAAACCATTTCATATTGAAAAAACAACTACAATATCTACACTGTCTATCTATATCAACAACAAGGCTACATACTGAATACGGGGTTGATCCCTCCTTGGACGCACATGTGGGGTCGATCTCTCCTTGTACGGGTTTGCTCCTCTGCACACTCTCCTTGCTAGAAGGTGGGATCGATCCAATGCTAATGTCAATGGGTTTCTCCTCTATATAGTCTTCACACTAACAATTGGGGTAGATCAATGCAATGGTTAGTGGATTCAGAGTGAGTTTATTTGGTTGGGGGTTTGGCACCATAATGTGTTTTTTATGTTTGAGTTTTGTTTTTTTATTTTTTATTTTTTTATTTGTTTTTAACACAACTTATATTTAAATTCATAAACAATATGTGTTATATAGTTATATATAACCCCCTTAACCCCTAAAATATTGAGTTTTGTACCTTGGGAGGTGTTCCCCATGTGCTTATGACCTCCTTAGCACATGAGGGAAGGACATTACACTTTGTACCTTGTACTTTTGTCTAATTTCACTTTGACTTTGGATAAAGAGAAATTTAGTCATTTGGCCTAAAATGAGTATTAATTCACAAAGGGGTGAATTAGATATATAAAGTTGATTTAGGAAACTAAACCCAAAGTGGGTTTGTGACTTAAATGTGAAAGAGGAGATCTCAACCATTGATTATATGGGATATGAGATGATCTCAACCCTTCATGTTTTAGGTTTCCTTTTGGAAGTCAAAGAGGGGTGCAAAGGGTGAAGGCGAGCACATTCTTCATTGCTTGAGTTGTTCATTGAGAGAGGATCTCTTGCTTGATGGAGATGAGGTCATTTTTGTGAGGAGAGTTGAGCTAGGGCGCTTTATTTCATGGAGGAAGGCTTGCCTCTTATCCCTTAGCTTATTTACTAGAGAGGTTTTGCTGTTGAGGAGGGCACATTGCCAAATCGGGGTGCATCAACAGTTCAGAGACTTCTAGCCATCAGATTGCAGTGAGATCAGTTGCATAGGGTATCCATTCAACATAGATTCATTGTTGTGGAGGGGTTTCCAGATCTGAGCTCATAGTTGGCAGTTGGAGTAGATTCAGTGGTTCTGATAGTTTGCATGAGGGGCAGACCATTCTGGGGCGCATCTGTTGATTTTGAGCTTCTATATCAACTCAGTTGGAGTTGCTATTGTATTAGTTTCTTTCATATATTGTGTTTACTGTAACCCTTCTTCTGCTTTCCTCATATATACATCCATATTCCAAACTGGTTTTCCCCGGGGGGGTTTTATCCAGGGTCATGTTGACCAAAAACACCTGTGTCTACAAATGCATGATTTAGTTTCTTAGATCTATTCATATTCAACAGTAAATGATGTTTAGGTGTGTTATGTTTATTTTGAGATGCATGTACTAATTTCTAGTGACAAAAACAACATGCTAGAGCACCCAAAATTGAGAACATAACCATAACAAATCAACAAGATACTTTTGGACTGTTGGTTGTTATAAAACAACAGAAAATAAATTAACTTACAGTTGAAACTTAGAGATTTTCTTTGGTCAAAGATAGACCAAGAAGGCAAGCTAATAGGACCTGGAATTTTCACATGGTATCAGAGCTTCAGTGGCTGAATTTTTGGACAATTGGGACAACATTTTGAGTGGCTGTCATACACTTCTCTCTGGTAGATTTTGGAGGAAAACCATTGACTCATTTAGTGGTTGTTAGAGGGTAGAATTTTTTAGAGGATTGTTGGGTAGTTTGGACACTAGTCATTAGTCTCTTTTCACACCTACGCAGTAGGAGTGAGGTTAATTTGACGTTGACCTCTTTTTACACCTATTTTGTTAGGAGTGAGGTCAGATTACACTTGTCTCTTTTCACACTATGTTGATAGGAGTGAGACAATGTTTTTCCTTGGCATAGTGAGCATCAGTTGGGGATTTCAGTTTGGAAGACATGTCAACATATCAGATGTGAGTTGAGGATAGGCTAGCAGGGGCTAGCAATTGGTTGCCTTGGAAGGCGAGGATGGTCTTCGTCTTAGAGGAGCTCGAGCAATGGAATATAGTCGAGGAAACTATTCCCCCCATTCCTGTCACTGCTCCCATCTTGGTAGCAGAGTTCGGGAAAAGGAACAACAAGGCGAAGAGGACCATTTGTGACACAGTTCGTGACCATATCATACCCCATTTGACGGGGAAGGCTTGTGCATATGAGATGTGGGCATCTATATGCAAGTTGTATGAGAGATCCAATGAGAACCGAAAGATGGTTCTTCATGATCAACTCAAGGGCATTCACATGCTCAAGGATGATTCGGTAACTTCATTCCTTGGTCGCTTCACTCAGATCAGAGACAAGCTTGGAGCCATCGACGAGGTTTTTGACCCTAACTCTTTGGTGAGGCAAGCTATGAATAGCTTCAACAAACCGTGGGGTCCATTTGTACGTGTCATAGTTTCCAGAGAGGTCATGCTTACATGGGAGAGGATGTGGGATGACTTTGTCCAGGAGGAGATTCGATTGGCAGCCAAGGCTTCTGGACAGCGACAACAACAACAACAATAGATTGGTTAGGATGAGGAGGATCTTTCTCTTTGGACAAAGGGAAAGAAGAAGACCGATCGTGGGGGTCGACAAGGTCCGAATTTTGGGGCCCCACAAAAGGGGAGTGGAGGAGGAGAGAGAAACAATGGTCATAAAAGAGATATGAACAAAGTGAAGTGCTTTGTTTGTAATAAGTTTGGGCACTATGCTGGATAGTTCCTGAACAAGAAGAAGAAGAAGGGTGGTACTGCAGCTACAACAGAGAAGATTGACTTTCAGACACAGTTTCAGAGAGTGTGATTTCCTCACATGCTGCACTTTAGTTGAGACGACACCCAGGATCTGGTATATTGATAGCGGGGCTTCGAGCCACATGACTGGATATCAAGATAATTTTTCTGATCTTAGAGACATTGAGGTCAGGATTGAGATTTCTCTTGGATATGACAGAGTTGTCACAGTTGCAGAGCTTGGCACAATTTCTTTTCAGAGAGATGGATTTCCACCTATATTGTTCACGGACATTCTTTATGTCCCTGGCACGAAGAAGAATCTGATATCAGTTTCCACTCTCCAGGATAAAGGTCTTGAGGTGACATTAAGAGGCACCAAGGTACTGATTCATCCTCAGGGTTCTCCACATGCCTTAGGACAAGTGATTGGAGTGAGAGAGGGGAAACTGTTCAGATTGCTTTTTCAACCACTTCATGCATTGGCAACGATAAAAACAAACAATTATGTGAGTTATGGCATCATAGGATGGCCCACCTACATCATGGGGCTCTTGGAGGACTGAGAGAGGTTGTGACTAGAGTGCCACAAATTAACATAGAGCATCAGGATGTTTGCAAAGGGTGTGTGCTTGGAATTTTTTCCAAGGCATCGTTCCCCAGCAGTGATACCAGGTCAGCTGGGATACTAGATTCAGTACACATAGATGTGTGTGGGCCCATGACTCGAAGGTCCTTGAGTGGCTGTGAGTATTATCTCACATTTATTGATGACTGCTCGAGGAAGACTTGGATCTATTTCTTGAAGGCCAAGAGTGAGGTCTTCACACGGTTCCCAGAGTTCAGAGCTCTTGTGGAGAACCAATCGGGAAAGAGGATCAAAGTCTTGCGGTTGGATAACGGAGGAGAGTATTCCTCGAGACAGTTCATAGACTTCTGTGCACAACATGGCATCATGATATAGATGACCATACCTTACAACCCCCAACAGAACAGGGTTTCCAAGAGGAAGAACCGGGCCATTACCGGTGCAGTGAGATCTATGTTTCATAATTAGAGTTTTCCTTTGTATTTGTGGGCAGAGGCATGTGCTACTGCAGTTTACCTGTAGAACAGGACCCCCCATAGGATTTTGGGAAGATGACTTCTGAGGAGGTCTTCACTGATAAGAGGCCCGATGTTGAGAACATAAAGATATTTGGGTGCTCGACTTTCTCTCATGTCCTCTCAGAGAGGAGGACAAAGCTAGACCCCACAACCCAATAGAGGATTCTAGTTGGATACTCAGAGGTGTTGAAAGCCTATCACATCTACATCCACCACTTAGGAAAGTGGTGGTGAGCAGAGATGTTAGATTTGAGGAGGATAGGGATTTTGCAAGATCTCTTGAGTCGAGGGTTGGAGTTGAGGATGATGCAGAGTTGCCAGTTGCAGTCTCAGAGGGAGCACAACCTCAGTCGTCAGGTACACCAGTATCAGGGGTGACAGGGTCACTATGCACAACTTTAGGGTCATATTCAGAGCATGTTCAGTCAAATGGGGCACAAAATTTAGAGGGAGTACAGTCTTTAGGATCTCAGAGTGTTGAGACGAGTCCAGAGGCATTTACTCTTGGGCAGAGAGACCTTACTTCTCCGTTGACCGCTTCAGGGAAGAGGATACCTAGATGGTTTCAGGAGACCTTGAAGGAGGCCACAGAGAATGTAGGGGAGCCCAAGAGCTATATCAGAGAGAGCAGTCAACCAGTCAGATTGGGAGCATATTTGGCACTAGTGACGAGTATCATGGATACTGAGCCACATAATTTTGTGCAGGAAGTTGACCATCAGGTCTGGAGAGAGGCCATGGTTGAGGAGTATGAGTCCATTATGTGCAATGATGTTTGGGATGTGGTTTCGAGGCCAGTGGGGAATTCAGTTGTGACTTCTAGGTGGTTGTACAAGACCAATATTGCTGCAGATGGTAGCGTGGAGAAATACAAGGCCCGTTTTGTGGCACAAGGATTCTCATAGATTGAGGGAGTCGATTATGACGAGACTTTCACACCAGTTGTGAGATACACTTTTATCAGGACTATCATTTCCATAGTAGCAGAGATGAGTTGGCGCATTCATCAGATGGATGTGAAAACCACATTTCTGAATGGCTTTATTGAGGAGGAGGTGTACATAAAGCATCCACATGGGTTTGAGGTGAGTGACAAGGAGACTCATGTGTGTCTTCTGAGGAAGGAACTATATGGTCTGAAGCAAGCTCCCTGAGCTTGATATTCATGGATTGATACTTATTTGCTTCAGATGGCCTTCGAGAAGAGCGATGTTGATCTGAACCAATATTTCATCATTAGGGGTGAGGACATGCTCATTCTCATTTTGTATGTGGATGATTTATTCATTACTGGAGCCGAGGATCTCATAGCTGAGTGCAAGTTGGGACTTGCATTAGAGTTTGAGATGAGTGATATTGGATTGATGCACTACTTTCTGGGTATGGAGGTATGGCAGGAGGAGGGTCACATATTTCTCGGGCAGTGGAAGCATGCAACAAATATTTTGAGCAGATTTTAGATGGAGGACTACAGACCCATGTCTACACCTATGATCACCAACTGGAAGAATCTTATTGCTTCATATAGCCAGTTGGTGGATGCCACAATATACAGGCAGTTGATCGGTTCACTTATGTATCTGGTTAACACCGGACCAGATATATGTTTTGTTGTGAGCACACTCAGCCAGTACATGGTTGAGCCGAGGAGTGTTCACATGGTTGGGGAAAAACACGTCTTGAGATATGTTGCTGGGATAGTGGAATATGGCCTAGACTATGTCAGGGGAGATGGAGTTAGTTTGGTTGGCTACACAGATTCAGACTGGGCAGGATGTGTTGCTTACAGGAAAAGCACCTCAGGGTGCTACTTCAGTTTGGGGTCAGGACTTGTTTCCTGGTTCATCCAGAAGCAAAAGTCATTTTCTTTGAGTTCAGTCAAAGCAGAATATATGGCGGCCATTTAGGCCAGTTGCGAGGCCATTTGGCTTCGCAAGATGCAAGTTGGTTTATTCGGTCAGGAGATGTCTCCGACTGTCATTCACTGTGATAATCAGAGTTGCATAAAACTCTCTGAGAATCCAGTGTTTCATGATTGGTCGAAGCATATTGAGATCATGTACCACTTCATTTGTGACTGGGTTCAGAGAGGGGCAGTTCAGTTGCAGTATATATATACATATGACTAGGTAGCAGATATTCTCACCAAGGCCCTGCCACGGGGCAAGCATATCTATTTCAGAGACAAGATGGGCTAGGTGAGGAACACCTTCCTTGGTAAGAGGGAGTGTTGCGTTTTGTACCTTGGGAGGTGTTCCCCATGTGCTTATGACCTCCTTATCACATGAGGGAAGGACATTACACTTTGTACCTTGTACTTTTGTCTAATTTCACTTTGACTTTGGATAAAGTGAAATTTAGTCATTTTAGCCTAAAATGACTATTAATTCACAAAGGGGTGAATTAGAGACATAAAGTTGACTTAGGAAACTAAACCCAAAGTGGGTTTTTGACTTAAATTTGAAAGGGGATATCTAAACCATTGATTAGATGGGATATGAGATTATCTCAACCCTTCATGTTTTAGGTTTCCTTTTGGAAGTCAAAGAGGGGCGCAAAGGGTGAAGGAGGACACATTCTTCATTGTTTGAGTTGTTCATTTAGAGAGGAGTTCTTTCTTGATGGATATGAGGTCAGTTTTGTGAGGAGAGTTGAGCTAGGGCACTTTCTTTCATGGAGGAAGGCTTGCCTCTTATCCCTTATCTTATTTACTGGAGAGGTTTTGTTGTTGACGAGGGCGCATTGCCAGATTGGGGTGCATCAACACTTCAGAGACTTCTAGCCATCAGATTGCAGTGAGATCAGTTGCAGAGGGTATCCATTCAACATAGATTCATTGTTGTGGAGGGGTTTCCAGATCTGAGCTCACAGTTGGCAATTGGAGTAGATTCAGTGGTTCTGGCAGTTTGCATGAGGGGCACACCATTCTGGGGCGCATCTGTTGATTTCAAGCTTGTATATCAACTTAGTTGGAGTTTCTATTGTATCAGGTTCTTTCATATATTGTTTTTACTATAACCCTTCTTCTGCTTTCCTC
>ML807927.1:167822-184724 GCA_009831015.1 Picea engelmannii
CTAACTCATTCCTATATATATATAATTTATTTATGCTAAATAATTTAATTTATTTTCTAATATTTCTAACAATTTACAAATAAAATAAACGACTAAACGAGCACCCAAGGATTCAGGCACGCATAGGCTCCACGTGCTCGTCATGGCCTCTGCACCTACCGTGATTTATCCCTGATTCTATATCGGAGTTCGGAGTTTCAGACTTTTCGCTATCACGATCCCCTTACCTCTCTAATCCCCGATTCACGATGGCTCCATTTCTATGGGCTAGCCCCCTTCACTGGCTACACCTTAGTTTATATGACCACGCTCATAAGACTGTGGTCTTAGTCACCTTATCGGGATTTCGACGTTTGCGGCGTCAACGCGCGCAAGTCCTCAGGATTCCTAATTTCCCGATATGCCGATACCCGATACACCTCTTCCTTGCATATTAGTCCTTTCAGTTGTACCGAGATCCATATGTCCAGTGCTTATATGACCGTAGTCCTATTCCCTTCGGAATTTCGGCGTTTTCAACACCCTGGTACCTCCGTCCACGGGATCCGCGATCCCCGATACAATTAAGTCTTAATTAAACATTCCTTAATTAGTTCATTTAATGAGGGTTAAGAGTTATGTTAATTACGTCGGGTTTTCGGGGTTCGTGATTTCGTAGCGCATGGACTCCTTGTCCACGAAACTCGCGATATCCCGATACGCGATGCAATCTGCCACCTGTCTTATGTTGACCCTACTGTGGGCCCCCTTGTCCCTTAACTTGTCGGGAAATCACGTTTCGCGATTCTGTAAGGTATAAAACTCTCGCTCTCGAGACCTCCGATATCCCGATACGCGATGGTACGTGTGGGCTCTATCGGGTATCGTGAAATCACGATTTCCAACACAACAATTCCATTGTATGCAAAACCCCGAAATCCCGATGCTTTCAGATCCACCGACACGCGTCCCTCTAATCGAATGGCTCCGACCGTGTCGGGAAATCGCGAATCGCGATTTCATTATGTCGGAGTTTCACGACTCCGGAAACTCCGATATGCCGAACCCCGACTCCTCGGGATCCCCTGACACGGGTCCTCGAGATGAACGGCTCGGATCTCATCGGGAAATCGCGGATCGCGATTTCCTGTTGCACCATTTCTTTATCCTCGAAAACTCCGATATCCCGATACGCGATTTTCGCCCAATCCCTGACACCTGTCCGGTGTGATGGATGGCTCAGATCTCGTCGATATTTTCAACCGATATTTCCCGATCTCTTGTCCACGGAAACGCCGATTTCCCGATGCACCAACGCCGATGGCGCTGATCACCGCCACATGTCCTCACCCAATGGACGGTCCAGATCCCATCGAGAAATCGCGTATCGCGATTTCAACATGCTCGAGTCTCTTGTCCTCGGAAACCCCGATTTCCCGGTCCACAACTCTACGGGATCCTCTGACATGCGTCCTCGCACAATGGACGGTCCAGATCTGATCGGGAAATCGCATATCGTGATTTCAACATACATGAGTCTCCTGTCTTCGGAAACCCCGATTTCCCGATCCCCGACTTTACGAGATCTCCTGACACGCATCCTGCATAATGGACGGTCCAGATCTGATCGGGAAATCGCATATCGCGATTTCAACATACATGAGTCTCCTGTCTTCGGAAACCCCGATTTCCCGATCCCCGACTTTACGAGATCTCCTGACACGTGTCCTTCATAATGGATGGTCCAGATCTAATCGGGAAATCGCATATCGCGATTTCAACATGCTCGGTTCTATACTCCCCAAATCTCCGATGGTAAAATCCCGACGCCTCCCAAAACGCTGACATGTGTCCTGCCGAGATCAACGGTTAGGATCCGTTCTCGGGATTTCGAGAATGACACGGTCTCGATTCTCTGACTTTCCAAAACTACGATGACTCATATTTTCCCGATGACTCCTCCTGTGCACTCTAGGGCTTAAACCCCGTGCAACTTTTCTAGATCTAACGGCTGACGGGATTTCGCCCGAGATCTGACGGCGCAGATCTGTTCTCCCATGCAATAGACAACTCCCTTTGGGATAATGATCAATTGCCTGAAACTCCATGCAGTGTACAAATTTCTTTCTTGGCACGGTTGAATTTTATATGGGTCTATAGTTCTTTGAAGTTTTTACATTATTACAATCATCGAGGCTAACTCAGGCAACTAGTTTACATTGTTCCTGTGCGATACAAGTCTACTAAATTTCCCTTGACATTTTTATTGGTTCCAGGTATCTATTCTACCCGAAACTTCATTAACAACATTTCTCAATAAAATTAAGTTATGACTTCTCTTTTCCATGCCCAATAGCTTGGATACCATATTGTATCATGTATTGGTCACCTTTAGTCCACTGAACATGTATCTCTTACAGGTTAAGCGTGGCTAGAGTTAACACTCCAGGTTTCGGCCCTTAGGCTCCAGATTTCGAACTAAGACGCACTGATACCATATGTAATGCCCATATCACTCTAGGCATTAATTTACTTTCATAACAATTCATTTTCTAAACGGAGATAACGATTTCACAACATATATTTATTTTCTCGACAACAATTTCAGTAATTTAGATTTATCACAGGGTAATAACTTTCTGGTAAATATGAGATAAATGCATAACTTGACCAATACCTGATACTGATGCTAATTTCTGCTTCTTTGCTGCCTCTGCTCCTACTGATACACAGATTAATCCTGCCACAAACAAGCAAATAACTGCCCAAAACTACTGTCCTCCCTGCCAACTAGGAAAACTACCTAGCTCCAGGATATCTACGGATATCCTGGCCCTCCGTGCCCAAAACCTTCAGCAACTCGGTGTCTCCCTAGATCAAGCCACAGTTCAGAACACTCTGTTCCTTGCTTACAGCAAGCCAACAGTCCACAAATACCACAGGCTCACCGCCAGTACAGTAGTGTACAGAAAGTTGCTACTCACAGCAGATACCGTGGTGCAGAACTCTCTGCTCACCATAGAATACAACAGTTCATCACAAGACACAGATTCCAGAGGCCCTCTGCTCACACATCACAATAGATCACAGCCAATTATCACCGTGCGCAGAATCTCTCTGCTTCCGGAAAATACAGTGGTTCTGAGCTTACAGCCCCGTAGCATCCATCCCCGCCGAATGGCCTACACATCCCCCTCTTTCCGTCCCTTATCCCTCCCTGCCGCCTCACGCAGTAACTCTACCACCAACCCCCTCCACGCGTCCTTTGACCTGCGTCCCACAATAAATTTTACTGCCTCGGGATTTATGGGCTCCCGCACCCTGCATACGCAACCCTGTGCATACGTAACTCTGTAGTTATCTCCATTCTTACTGGCTGTCTTTTAAATTGGTTTATCAGATCATTGAATGCAGTCTGCAATCAATGTTATTTTATTAATTGTGATTCTTTCTTAATTAAATCTTGCTTAATAATCTTTAATCATTTATCAGTTTAGGGGCGTTACATGTAACCTGTAAATTACTAACACCATGCATGGATTTTTCTTGGTAGGATGTGTGTTTTTCATCATGCCCTGTTTTCATTCTTTGTTATTCATTTTTCCCTTTATGCATTTTTTTTGCATTTACAAGGAAATTTTTAGACTCTATACACAAAAGAGGGTTTTTGGTCTGAAAATGAACAATAAAATTTATTACAAGATAAAAATTATAAAACACAAAATCCACAATTTGAATCACTCAATTTGAAGGCCATATGAGTCCTAGGCATGCATTTTACATAAAGACAACTTTACCCTCCATTTTATATAAAGTCTTTAATATTGGTTCAAGGTAGAAGTCCTATTTCATTTGAAACTGCACTTTGGGTGATATATATATATATATATATATATATATATATATATATATATATATCTCCAAATCTCTTATAACTAAATTTGGAGCTATATTGAAGCATGGACATGCATTTCCACTAAGTCACTTTCTACTATTTTGGTCTTTCAATTTACATATGTGTAAATTATTTAAGACTCCCTCAACAACTTGAATCAAACTAGAGGTGTTTTAAGACCTAGGCATGCATTTTTGTCAAGCCCGACATCCATTTTGCACAACGATAGAAATTAGAGTTTAAAATAAAAAACATGTATTTCATATGTGTGAGTGTTCATTTTTATATGTGGAGACTATAAAAAGCTTGAATTAGGGTTTAATGCAACAACAAAAACCCAAATCCTTCCATTACTTACCAAATTGTTAGCATGAAAAATAGATAATGGAAAAAATGAGGATTGGATGGGTGGGAAATTATAACATACCCATCCTACAATAAGGTATAAAATATTTTATGCATTAGTCTTGAAGTTTAGAGGACATAGTCGGATTTTTTAGACAAAAACCTTCTTCTATGCAGAAAGGGTAAAAATTGCCTTGTAAAACGAAGAGGTCAAATTGTTAAAAATGGCCTTGTTGAAATGCATGCCAAACTGAGGGAAATGCATGTCCAATGGTGAAATTGGTATGATTATATCAGGGATATATAGGCTTATGAAAAATACATTCCTTCATATAAATTATGCATTCCCCAAGGTGAAAAATGCATGCCCTAAAAAGGAAAAATGCATAAAATGCATGAAAACAGGCCAAATGAAAAATGCATGCCCTAGGAAGAAAAATGCATGCCTTGTGTTGGTTATTGTATGTTGAACTTATGAAATTACATGAAAATAGGTTATTGAGGAAAATGCATGCCCTGTGTCGGAAAAATGCATACCTAAAGTTTAAATTACACACTGAGGGCATGGGATTTCATGTTTACATAGTAAGGAGGACTATGCACACCTTGTTAATGCCAAATGCATGCCTGCACTATAAAAATGCACACCCTTGACATGTTATGCATCCCTATGGTGGCCTAAACCCTAAATGGTTCTTCCTTAGCCTATATGAATTGTTTCCATAGGAATATGAATGAAAATGGATGTTGATCCATTATGTATGATTGATGCTACTATGGCATATCTTATAGCAACTTTGAACCCATGTTTGACAAGTTGTTTGGAAACATACATATGTAGTTAACCTTATATGTTGAGTTGTTACCCGAGTCCCGGAATCTTAGAAACTCAAAGTACTTGCAAGTCTCCCACACCTATGATTGATTTCAAATACATGTAAGATATGTTTCTTACCATTTAATTTGAGATTGATTTTGTTTGTTTGTATTATAGTTGACAATGTTTGTAATTTTTCTTTCAAAATTACCTTGACACTTTCTGACAATCATCTTTTTATTTTCCAAGTTACAACGCCTAAGGAAAACCTTCGAGTACTTCCCCTCATTTAGAGGATGGAAATTTTTCATTAATTCTAAAAAATCCCAAGTCCATTGTTAAAAAATGCTACAAATCTACTTGAGTGTGTTTATAAAAATGCATGACAAGTTTTGTAAAACTGTTATTTTTAATAAATTATATCATATATATAGAGATTGATTTACTTTTCTTAATAAAAGTGCTTCATAGAAAAATATACCAATATAACCCTAAATCATTTAAAAAAAAGTCATTTTCCTTCCGAGGGTTTCCTCATTGTGAGCATGTATTTCTCGACTTCCATTCCTCAACGTCCATCCCTATTAGCGTGCATTTATCAAAAAAACATTTCAACTTTGAACCTATAAGCCCATGGCTGCAATTGAAACATGGTTGTCCTCTACCATGGGTGCAACAGTTGAAACAGGCGGTTCCCGGGATGAAAAGTTCACTGTCAACAAATTCCAAGAGTGTGTCTATGCATGGAGAGACACAACGAATTGTCCAACATGTATGTTAATTATCTTGAGAAGAGCAGAGGTTTTTGACTATATGTTTGTACCCTTCAATTTAGAAAATGAGGAGATAGATATGGCCATAGCTAATTATGATGATATAGCTATGGAACTAAAACTATTTGGGCAGAGTGTTGTTGACCCCTATATCTTTCTTTTCTCTCACTTTTACTCACTTAAAAAATTTCTTGTTTTTTCATGGTCCCATATGTTTTTCCACAAGATTTATGTGTTATGTAAAACACACCTTTCTTTTTCGTGGTATACAAATTGTACCATACTTAGTCGTTTTTCCATATCTTGGCGGGTTCACGGGTTGGTGGACTCGTGGGTGCATCCTTTCATATTTTCATAAGTTTGTTACCACTAAAATGCACCTATTACTTCCATGTTCCCCATAACTTCCAACACTTTGGTTTTTTAGTATCCTCTCTTTTATAGCGGGTTGGTGGACTCGTGGAATCGTTTTCTTTTCTAACCCATCCTTGTGAGTTCGACCGACAGATACCAATACTTAACCATTTTCTCATATCAAGTTCTTATATCAAGCCTTTATTATTACTATTGTTGACACTTAGCCATTTTGTGACTCATGGTGGGTTCGCGGGTTGGCAGACTCATGGGCTAGTATAAACATTTCTTCCATACCTAACTCCCCGCCATGTTGTGTCCCTACTCTTTCACACTTCTCGAGATATATTTAATGTTAATTCTATGTATTCAAGTGCTAATTGAATTTAAAAAAAGGTCAGTATTAATGGAATATGTATCGAGGCAATCACTTTTGATTCATAAAACTTTTGCATCAAAAAGAGAACTTAAGTAGTATTATCAATCGAGATCTTATCAATATTCTAAACAATGTTACAAAGAATTTCACCAACCTAGTTAAGATGGCTAAGAGAAAGAAACAATTTTGCGAAGATACCTTGAATTTCTTCACCCGAAAAGATCACAACTATCATTGGTCGAGGTCCTATTGGTATTATGCAACTTTACCAAACAAATACACCAACAATATATAAATGCCAGGAATATCTCTTGTTGGGTGTATCCCCGAAGTTTTTTATTGCAAAGAGATAGTCACTTAGTGTGTAGACAAGTTTGTTCAAAATTGGAGGACAATTCCGTTACATAATGATTTTCCTATCTCTTTGGCACCAACAGTTTTCAAGAACTTGTTGAAATTACTAGACCCGACTCTCACGTAAAAAGGAGACGAAGCCAAAAATTTTCTCAAGGGAAGGAATAATGGAATAAAGGTTCTGTAAGAATATTTGCAAGACCTTGCAACAATGATACAAGATTTATCTAGAATTCAGGTTAGTTCCTTGAAAGGCCCATATCGAGAAATTGCATGGACTTTTACTAGAATCACTGGTTAGGAGTCCACAATGACCATTCCTCTGTTGGCCCTATATATTTTACATTTCACAGTCCATTAAAAATGCTATCTTTGATTGGGAAAAAATATATATCTCTGCACAACTAGTGAATTTCAAGAGTGAGAAGAATTTCTACATGGCTTCTTATTTGATATTTTTCATTACACACTATCACATTTTCAAAGGCTTGAGCATTGGAAAAAGGGTAAATTTTAAGTTCGACCTAGTAACCATGTGGTACCAAGCCCTATGGAGACAAAATGTTATTCATTATTTCTATTAAGTTTATAATGATTTCGTGTTTGCATTAAAAAAACTGGTTTTCAAAGAGAATACCTCCAGATTGCCATTGGAAGCATCTTCTTTTCTAGATACAAAGGGAATTTTGGAAAAAAATGGAAAATTATAATATTATCAGAATTTTATGTTCTCAAGAAAAAACCCTTTTTCTCTTGTATTATGTACTAGATAGATTATTTGTTATAGAAGTAGAAAGACAATACAAGTTTGGGTTCCATGTTTTCTATGAAAAAAGGAAGAAACAGTTCATCCCCTTGCCATGGAAAGTTGGTGAAATTCTATTGAGGGGAATTGCTAAAATTGATGAATTTTCTTTCTATCTCGACTAATATAGTTTAATATTTGTAGAAGATATTAAGTGTTTCGATCCTAATTGCCTCTTTCACAATCATAAAGTATCAGTTGGAATTGTTCTTGCATCGGCTAATACCCTCATATTTGGAGAAGAAGAAGGTGGTAGCAATGACCCTCCTATTCAGGATATTAAGAAAACAATATGGTGATATAGAAAATATTGTAAGTACCACAGAGCATTACAAGCAAAAGGGAAAATCCTCAGGTGAAAGAAGTGCCCAATCTCCTGTTGTTTCTCATAAAAGTGGCCCACCCAAAGTAAATTCTTAGTCTTTAGCATCTCAACAAAAGAAATATTCAAATAATAATTCAGATGATGGTGGTGAGAAAACCCCTCCCCAAGAAAAATTGGAAAACCTTCACAAGTTGAAAGTGAAAAGAAAGAGAACCAATTCTCAACAAGAAGAGGAAGAAAACATACCTGAAAATTAAATTCCTCTTGAAGATAATATTTTAGATGTTGATATCGAGAATATCCATTTTCCTTAAGAAGAAGAGAGAGTACAAGAGAACACACAACTTCTTGTTGAACTTGTCATCCGGGATGAAGTCTTCTCAGATGAATAAACTTACTATGTACATAATGCATTGTTTGATAAATCTTCCAAAAAATTAATTTTGAAAATAACTTCAAAGAATAAAAAGAGAAAATTGTGTTTCACAATTGATCTCAGAGATATACCCCACATCTAAATTATCTTCAATTCACAGAGTTACATGAGATGCATAATATGTGTCCATAATTGATATGGAAGTAGAAAATTGCAGGCTTAAAGAAAGAGTGAAAGAATTGGAAGTGACTTTGATGCCTCCACCTATATTAGCCACCCCTATTTACATGGTCCAACCTAGCGGAAGCTTTCAGAGAACCCCAGAGTCAAGCTTAATATTGAGAGGAACCTCAAGTTTACTTACTGATACCTAACCTTTTGTTGAAAAAAACATAAAGAAAAGAATGTCACTCATTTTAAATACATGGGATTTAGAAAAAAGTTTCTCTTCTCTCGGTATCAGGATACAAAATACCAAGGAATATTTGAACACAGACATAGAAAATGATGAAGGATTTCTCAAAGATGGAATTTCCATGTTCACTGCAAAGGTTTTGGCAATGACAGAACAAAGAAGAAAATAAGGAGATTTTCCTTCTCAAAGTCATACAAATCAATTAAAAGCATGCTGGATTCAAATAATTAATATATTAAGGGGAATTTTAAGTGAAATTAATGACCTAACATGCAAAATGACTGGGTCATATTCAAAATTAATTGGGTTAGATATTGCGGGCACTACTATTGAGGTGTCATATCCAAAGTTGATAGAAAATTCAATTCTCTTGACTAAACAACAATTTGAGGAACATGTTGAGACTTTGAAAAGATTATCAACAAAGAAATTTGGCAGTATGGTAGAATACACTAATGATGATATCGATAGTTGGTTCGTGTAATATACAAATAGGAATGAATATATTGAGACCACCTTACAAAATTTATCAATCGACTTTAGAGAAATTGAAAATGAATTATTTAATATCAAAGTCAAGCAAGAGGTGATCGTTTCTCCCCTAAGGTAATATATTGAAGAATCGTTAAAAAAAGATTTAATCAAGATTACTGAGACTCCAACAGAAGCACTTAATACCAGTCATATAACCACATCAAACAAGGATACAAAAGGTGCATCAACAAGAAAATGAAAAAAGGAGAGGTTCATCATAGTAAGTCTAGAGATCATATTTATTCTCAAAATTTTCCTTTCAGATAAGAAATCATCCAGTTATGTTTATTCTTTACTTGAAGAAAATAACCGATTTTATGGTTGGCGAGAGCCCCAATCCCAGTCCGTTTGGAAAAATGCATTTATTTTCATCAAATTGTAAATATTTTATCATTTTTTAGAAAATCCCAAAGAACCAATTCAGGGTTAATTTTGATTGTATCTTTGAACTCTAAATATTTGAGGATACAATATTTGAAATTGACTCACCAAAATATTATTTTGATATCTTATTTTGACTCTTCTAAGGTTCTCTGATTTTTGGGACCATCTCTTTTCTTCCTACAAATGTGATTAAATATATTTTATGGATGTGATGAATGTGAGATCTGTTTTTATTCCTTATAATATATTATCTGTATATATTATTTCTGCCAATTTTATGAGTGAAGATTCTGGGTCCTTTTCTCAAGAATCGTTTATGTGTATATTTATATATAAAAAAATTAATTGAGTGATAAATATTTTGGGGCTTGCTTCATAGCATTCTCCTACTTATAAATATTTTCCTGAAAGAATAGTTTAGAAAAATCCAAAGAGGAATACCACCTCTATAAAAATGTAGGGGGATTCATATCCTTGTGAGGTTGTTGTTTTGGTCATAACAGACTCAAACATCAACATGCGTTTACCTAGAATATTTGTTTGCAAGAGAAAAAAAAATCCACGTAGATGGGGAGCAAAATTTGTTTCCAAAAAAATCCCCAAGGTAGAAAAGATTGAGATGGCCAGTAAAATATGTGGGAAAAATGTATCTTTTCCCAGGAATGGTTTAATGATGCTAGATGTTCCCCAGAGACTATACAAGTCTTTGATTCAAATTGTCCTTAGTACAATTATGAATCATCATAAGGATGATATTTAGGGTGACTGCATGAGGCTAGTCATTTATTAGGTTGAAGATAGGGTCATAAATGTCCATCATCTATTGGCTAAAAAATCACATTATTCCCTTGAAGAAAGTAACAATAAGAACATTAATTTCAGTTTCCTGGGCACACTGTAGAAAATTATATATTTAGATCGACTCGGTGACCAAACAAGCCCTCTTAAAACTTACATTAGGAGATCAAAAACAAAGAAAACCATTGAGTAAGTACCTAAACAGACTGCAGTTGATGGTGTGGAAATTAGTTCTGATACAATTTCACAAGATGAAGTTAATGATGTCATAACTTTGAGAGACCTACATGAATCTATGAATGAATATGAGGAGCAAGGAGGTATGGACAATTATATGGAAACATGCAATGATGGTTTTTTTGTTAGCTTAGAAACTATAATTGATAGAATTCCTCCTAAAATGACATTACTTGAATATAATGTCCCTGTTATGGGTGTTGATTCTGACTCTACAAGTTCAAATGTGAACAATCAAACATACATTTTTTATAACATATTCATTTTGTAGGTATTTGATAGAATAATGCATTACAAACTAGTTGCAATGGATGATTCTTCCTCTATATACAAATGGAAGGAAAAGTGTGAACTAAATCACGAGGATAATATTGAATGCTTGAAGAACATTGCAAGTCTGCAAACAACAATTACAAATCAAATAGAAGAATCAAGCAACATGATAAATGGAAAAGATAGTGTTATTGTTGCATTACGAAGGGAGGTATCCAATATTACAGAAGAATGTAAGAGGGAGGTTGATAATGCCAAGGGAATGTTTGAAAATGTCATTGTCTACATATCAAAACACTATTTCAAATCTTTAAGAAGAATTGAAAAGAAGAACAAATGTTTTGAATACACCTCCATTGCAAACTGCAAGTAATCCGATTGTGGATGAATTAAGAAAGAGTTTGAAGGAGAAATATGCATATATTGAAATTTTAAAGATTGAATTTGAAAAAAAAATGATAGAGGAATGAGAGAAGCATAAATTAGAGATTGATGAATATAGGAACATAGTGACCAGTTTGAAGAAACAAAATGTTAACCAAGGTAATAAGTTGAATCATAGAAAGATGACAATTGTTGGCACAAATGGGAAGATTAGAGGACTTAAAAAGGAAATAAAAATACTTATGAAAGAAGGTGACAACGATAAGGATAAAGGTAAAATTTAGGGTATGGGTAAGGGAAAAAGAAAAAGTAATGACAGTGCAACACAAGAGAAGATTGCAAGACTTGAAAAGGAAATAGAAAGTCAGAGTAAAGAAAGTGGCAAAAATCAAGATGCAGGTAAAATTCAGGGTATGGGCAAGGGTAAATATATAATTCAAGGCAGTCCAACAAAAACAATTCCTTCATTTGACTTGGAAAATCCTATAGAAAGAAAAGATAATATGTCTCAGGAAGCTATCTCATTAAGTAGTGACCTAGAAGATCTCTATGCCCCATCACCAATGTTGCAAACATTGAAGATGAAGATAGTTGAGAGAGATGAAAATATTAAATAGCTCAATAATGAACTCTCGCAGAATTGAAAGGCACAACATTTGGGATGTGACGTGGAGATACAAAAGTTGAAATCCCAAGTTGTTGATTTTCAACAGTAATTACAGAGTACAACGGTAATTGAGGCAGTGCCAATTTTTTTGCTAAATCGGAGAAACAATATTTGAGGGAACAAAAGCTTGAGAATGAAGTACAAAAACTTAGGGGTCAATTGGATGAAGTTCAATCCAAACTAAAAATAGAAAAGGAACAACTTGAAAAGAATAAACAAGACAATTCCAAGAAGTGTAAGAAGAATGCAAAAATGTTGAAAAAGAAAACAAAAGATAAAACAATATTGCAAGAGAAATTGCAAAAATGTGGAAAAAAAATTAAAGATCTAGAGAAACAATTACAACATGTGTCTGCTACAACTACAGAACAATCAAAAGTCTCTACAATAGAAAAGAGAGGCTCTACAAATTTTTCTTCATCTCAAGAGCAGGGCTTGTAGAAACCTCCCAAGCAGCCTAGGGTAGTTGCAAAATAACATTAGTTTATGTACTTTGTACTCCATGTAATTACATTTAAAGATGCAATATATATCATTTCCACAGTTTAATAACATTGTATTTTATTTTATGTAGTTAATGACATGTATAAGTGTATATATTTATTGACATGTATGAGTGTGTATAGTTACATATCAAAGCCCGTAATACTTTAAAAGTTACTCGAGATTGAGTTATACAAATATACACCACCATTCTCATCTTTTTTGCAGATGTTTGAGTAAAACATATGTAGTTTCTTGTACTTGACATTTTGATATAACAATTGTATAGATTTATCTTTCTTGTTATAAATATGAAACTTATACGTATCAAGTATGAATATGGCTTGTAAAACAATAAGTGTGCATGCAAATTACAATACATACACAAGCTAGAAATGCTGCCCAATTTCCTCAACAATGGTAATTTCCATACCACGATCATTCATAATCCAATATATGGATAAAATATATATAACTAGCACTTAGCACATGGAATGCATACAATAATAGTCCACAACCACAATATCTCACTTGAGGAATCATTAATCGATCATCTATCACTATAAAGAATTTCAAAGTTGTGTATGTAACAATACATATTAGTTCATGCATGTAACCCCAAACCAAAATGTACATTTCACCCTATTCCAAATTCTGGGGACACAACAACTTATATACAACCTGCATTTTTCCATAACAGGGCGTGCATTGTCCTCAATGCCATGTTTTTATGAAATTTCATAAGGACAGTGTGCATAATGTGCATAATTCATACAAAGATATGAATTTTCCCTAACATTGTGATTTAAGGAAGATATAATTCAAATCCTAACATAAGGATTGCATTTTTCAGTCCAAGGTATGTTCAAACTTCATATACAATAACAATCGACAGCCACAATATTTCACTTGTGTAATAATTAATCTATCATCTATCATTATGAAGCATTTCATATTTTCATATGTAACAATACATATTAGTTCATGTATGTAACTCCAAACCAAAATATATATTTCACCCTGCACCAAATTCTCGGGACATAACAACATATGTATAGCCTGCCTTTTTCCCTAACAGGGCGTGCATTCCTCAATGCCCTATTTTCATGAAATTTTATAAGGAAAGTATGCATAATGTGCATAATTCATCTAACAATGTAAATTTTCCCTAACATTATGTTTTCAATAAGTTATCATGCAAATCCTAACACAAGGCTTGCATTTTTCACTCAAGGGCATGCATTTTACAACATGCCCCATTTTTAAGCAGAAAACACATAATTTGCATTTTTTTTATCTTGCATTTTATTTTTAAGGAATACATATCTCATATTAAGTAATGAGTTACTCATTGTCCTATATATACATCATATCATCATACAAAATTCACCATTGTAGCTTTTCTACAAATTTTCTACAAGCCTGTAGCTTCTAATATTTCCTATAATATTGACCCATTCATTCTACAAGATTTTTTTTGGAATATACAGATGTACAAATTTTCTACAACCTTGTAGCTTGTAATATTTCCTATAATATTGACCTATTCATTCTATATTTCATCAAAAGGTCATGAATCTTTGTGCATAGAAATTATCCTTTTTGGAGTGTAAATGCCTTCCTAATTGTACAAACATGTTAAAACTATTGTAATAATCAAGTTACAACTTAAAAATTAAATTATGGAGGTTTATCCAACTTTGGGCATTCATCTTCCTATAGCCAAATTTAACAAATTGGCCCTTCGGTTTTACAAGGCAATTGTTAGCCTTTATGCACATCAAGTAGGTGTTTGTATCAAACTTCCAATATAAGGCTATATTCAAGTGTATAATCACAAATTACACCTTATTCAAGTTGAACCACTCAATTTGGGTCAACATTGAGACTAGGGTGTGCATTTTACTCTAATGTCGTTTCGACTTCATATTTACATGTAACCCAAATCTAGGTGCATGAAAGGAACCTATCCCATTCTTAAATTGCACTTTAGATGACATGGGTTAATTTTCCATATATAAAACTCCATATTAAAACTTATAAAATAATTTTTGGAGCTATAGAGAAGCTTGGACATGCATCTTAATTTGGCCACTTAGTACTATTGCGACCTTCCAAATTACAAGACAAACTTTACCTCTTCTGCACAACAACCTTTTTTAAACTTGCAATTGCAAACTTAACAACATGAATAGGTATAATATGATAAACCACACCCCCAAAAACCTTCACAACTCAAACATAAGGTATAATAAAACCTTCAATTATGTTTTACAAGAAGGTTGGGCATTTCTTCTAAGGTTTTTCTAGGAATCTCTTGCTTATTTTTGCACAAAAAATTCTTTTATGACTAAAAATGAAAAACTAAGTATATAGTCTTATGAAAAATGACTTAAAAAATCATTTACAATTTGAACCACTTAAATTGAATGAGTTTTGAGACTTGGTCATGCATTTTAGTGTATCCTGGCATGCATTTTGCACCAAGGCAAACTTATACCAATGCAAAATTTTGCCTCTTTGTCCTAGAAGACAATTTTAGGTCTTTTTGCAAGTCAACAGGTTTTAAGTTTCAAATCGCACAAACAAAGGTATAGAAATATGTACTACTTTTTTACAACCCTGTAACTTGTAATATTTCATGTAGTATTGACCTCTTTATTCTATTGCATAAATTAGAGTTAATTTTTATTCCATTTTTTTTATGTATACTTGGTTGGTTAGAAGTCATTGACCTTGATTTCTTTCATAACCCACCATCCTCTAATTCATCAAAAGGTAATTAATCTTTGCGAATAGAAATCATCCTTATTGGAGTGCAAATGCACTCCTAATTGTACAAACATGTTTAAAATATTTTAATAATCAATTTACAACTTAAATATTAAATTATGGAGGATTATTCAACTTTGGACGTGCAATTTCCTTTAGCCAACTTTAACAAATTGGCCCTTCGGTTTTACAAGGCAATTTTTAGCCTTTATGCACATCAAGTATTTTTTTTTTCTGGAACCACCAATATAAGGCTATGTCAAGGTGTAAATTCACAAATTACAACTTCTTCAAGTTGAACCACTTAATTTGGGTCAAAATTGAGACGAGGGTGTGCATTTTACTCTAAGGTGGTTTTGACTTCATATTTACATGAAATCCCAAATCTAGGTACTTGAAATGAACCTCTTATGTTCTTAAATTTTTCTTTAGATAACACAGGTAAATACAAAATATAGATATATCCATTGTACAACTTATAAAAAAAATTTAGGTGCTACAGGGAAGCTTGGGCGTGCATTTTAATTGTCACTTAATATGGTTTTGACCTTTCAATTTACAAAGCAAACTTTGCCTCTTTTGCAGAACAACCATTTTAATGATTGCAATTGTAAAATTAACAACATGATCAAGTATAATATGATAAACCACACCCCAACAACTTGCACAACTCAATTCTACGGTATAATAAAACCTTGAATTACTTTTTACAAACAAGTTATGCATTTATAGGGTTTTACTAGGCATCTCTTGCTTATTTTTGCACAACAAAGTATTTTATGACTTCAAACAAAAAAATAAGTACATAGGTTTATGTAAAATGACTTAAAAACTAGTTTACAGTTTTAACCAGTCAAATTGAATGATGGTTTATACCTGGGGGTGCATTTTAGTGTATCTTAGCATGCAATTGCACCAAGGAAAATTTTTCCCTCTATTGTAGGAAAATCCCCCTGCGGATAGGTGAATTCCCTCTTGGATCTTAAACCCCTATGACCAAGACAGAAAAGTGCTAACTTTGAACACTAACTTTCCTTTAAACATAACCAAGCTAATCAATAGAGAACATGAAGAATATATGAGTACCTTTTTATGAAGTTTGTTCTCGCCCAGTCCAAGTTGAACTTGATCTCCAAGTCCTTCAACGAGTCCTACAATCCAATAAACAACAAAGACAAAGAATACTCCCTATTCTACTATGATTAGTTTAAAACTAGATTTATCTATGAGACAAGTTCATGCAAATGTACACAATCTTGAAGGAATCAGGCCAAGCACATGTATTAATGAGAACAAAATAAGGTGCTTACAAATTGTAGATGCAGATGTAGCAGCCTCACTAATCTCTCCTTGTTCGACCCCTTGCTCGAATGATCCACAATCAAAATGACAATACTTTTCACTGATTATTCTCCTCCCTTTCACCATGAGAATGCCTCCTTATATAGGCTTTGAGAGGCCTAACCATCCTAGATATTCTTAGGATAAGTTGAGTATCTTTCTCCATCAGTTGTGGAACTCCCTTTAGATCCAGCCTTGGTCATAGATTCGAG
>ML807927.1:189114-224509 GCA_009831015.1 Picea engelmannii
AAAACCCAAATCCTTCCATTACTTACCAAATTGTTAGCATGAAAAATAGATAATGGAAAAAATGAGGATTGGATGGGTGGGAAATTATAACATACCCATCCTACAATAAGGTATAAAATATTTTATGCATTAGTCTTGAAGTTTAGAGGACATAGTCGGATTTTTTAGACAAAAACCTTCTTCTATGCAGAAAGGGTAAAAATTGCCTTGTAAAACGAAGAGGTCAAATTGTTAAAAATGGCCTTGTTGAAATGCATGCCAAACTGAGGGAAATGCATGTCCAATGGTGAAATTGGTATGATTATATCAGGGATATATAGGCTTATGAAAAATACATTCCTTCATATAAATTATGCATTCCCCAAGGTGAAAAATGCATGCCCTAAAAAGGAAAAATGCATAAAATGCATGAAAACAGGCCAAATGAAAAATGCATGCCCTAGGAAGAAAAATGCATGCCTTGTGTTGGTTATTGTATGTTGAACTTATGAAATTACATGAAAATAGGTTATTGAGGAAAATGCATGCCCTGTGTCGGAAAAATGCATACCTAAAGTTTAAATTACACACTGAGGGCATGGGATTTCATGTTTACATAGTAAGGAGGACTATGCACACCTTGTTAATGCCAAATGCATGCCTGCACTATAAAAATGCACACCCTTGACATGTTATGCATCCCTATGGTGGCCTAAACCCTAAATGGTTCTTCCTTAGCCTATATGAATTGTTTCCATAGGAATATGAATGAAAATGGATGTTGATCCATTATGTATGATTGATGCTACTATGGCATATCTTATAGCAACTTTGAACCCATGTTTGACAAGTTGTTTGGAAACATACATATGTAGTTAACCTTATATGTTGAGTTGTTACCCGAGTCCCGGAATCTTAGAAACTCAAAGTACTTGCAAGTCTCCCACACCTATGATTGATTTCAAATACATGTAAGATATGTTTCTTACCATTTAATTTGAGATTGATTTTGTTTGTTTGTATTATAGTTGACAATGTTTGTAATTTTTCTTTCAAAATTACCTTGACACTTTCTGACAATCATCTTTTTATTTTCCAAGTTACAACGCCTAAGGAAAACCTTCGAGTACTTCCCCTCATTTAGAGGATGGAAATTTTTCATTAATTCTAAAAAATCCCAAGTCCATTGTTAAAAAATGCTACAAATCTACTTGAGTGTGTTTATAAAAATGCATGACAAGTTTTGTAAAACTGTTATTTTTAATAAATTATATCATATATATAGAGATTGATTTACTTTTCTTAATAAAAGTGCTTCATAGAAAAATATACCAATATAACCCTAAATCATTTAAAAAAAAGTCATTTTCCTTCCGAGGGTTTCCTCATTGTGAGCATGTATTTCTCGACTTCCATTCCTCAACGTCCATCCCTATTAGCGTGCATTTATCAAAAAAACATTTCAACTTTGAACCTATAAGCCCATGGCTGCAATTGAAACATGGTTGTCCTCTACCATGGGTGCAACAGTTGAAACAGGCGGTTCCCGGGATGAAAAGTTCACTGTCAACAAATTCCAAGAGTGTGTCTATGCATGGAGAGACACAACGAATTGTCCAACATGTATGTTAATTATCTTGAGAAGAGCAGAGGTTTTTGACTATATGTTTGTACCCTTCAATTTAGAAAATGAGGAGATAGATATGGCCATAGCTAATTATGATGATATAGCTATGGAACTAAAACTATTTGGGCAGAGTGTTGTTGACCCCTATATCTTTCTTTTCTCTCACTTTTACTCACTTAAAAAATTTCTTGTTTTTTCATGGTCCCATATGTTTTTCCACAAGATTTATGTGTTATGTAAAACACACCTTTCTTTTTCGTGGTATACAAATTGTACCATACTTAGTCGTTTTTCCATATCTTGGCGGGTTCACGGGTTGGTGGACTCGTGGGTGCATCCTTTCATATTTTCATAAGTTTGTTACCACTAAAATGCACCTATTACTTCCATGTTCCCCATAACTTCCAACACTTTGGTTTTTTAGTATCCTCTCTTTTATAGCGGGTTGGTGGACTCGTGGAATCGTTTTCTTTTCTAACCCATCCTTGTGAGTTCGACCGACAGATACCAATACTTAACCATTTTCTCATATCAAGTTCTTATATCAAGCCTTTATTATTACTATTGTTGACACTTAGCCATTTTGTGACTCATGGTGGGTTCGCGGGTTGGCAGACTCATGGGCTAGTATAAACATTTCTTCCATACCTAACTCCCCGCCATGTTGTGTCCCTACTCTTTCACACTTCTCGAGATATATTTAATGTTAATTCTATGTATTCAAGTGCTAATTGAATTTAAAAAAAGGTCAGTATTAATGGAATATGTATCGAGGCAATCACTTTTGATTCATAAAACTTTTGCATCAAAAAGAGAACTTAAGTAGTATTATCAATCGAGATCTTATCAATATTCTAAACAATGTTACAAAGAATTTCACCAACCTAGTTAAGATGGCTAAGAGAAAGAAACAATTTTGCGAAGATACCTTGAATTTCTTCACCCGAAAAGATCACAACTATCATTGGTCGAGGTCCTATTGGTATTATGCAACTTTACCAAACAAATACACCAACAATATATAAATGCCAGGAATATCTCTTGTTGGGTGTATCCCCGAAGTTTTTTATTGCAAAGAGATAGTCACTTAGTGTGTAGACAAGTTTGTTCAAAATTGGAGGACAATTCCGTTACATAATGATTTTCCTATCTCTTTGGCACCAACAGTTTTCAAGAACTTGTTGAAATTACTAGACCCGACTCTCACGTAAAAAGGAGACGAAGCCAAAAATTTTCTCAAGGGAAGGAATAATGGAATAAAGGTTCTGTAAGAATATTTGCAAGACCTTGCAACAATGATACAAGATTTATCTAGAATTCAGGTTAGTTCCTTGAAAGGCCCATATCGAGAAATTGCATGGACTTTTACTAGAATCACTGGTTAGGAGTCCACAATGACCATTCCTCTGTTGGCCCTATATATTTTACATTTCACAGTCCATTAAAAATGCTATCTTTGATTGGGAAAAAATATATATCTCTGCACAACTAGTGAATTTCAAGAGTGAGAAGAATTTCTACATGGCTTCTTATTTGATATTTTTCATTACACACTATCACATTTTCAAAGGCTTGAGCATTGGAAAAAGGGTAAATTTTAAGTTCGACCTAGTAACCATGTGGTACCAAGCCCTATGGAGACAAAATGTTATTCATTATTTCTATTAAGTTTATAATGATTTCGTGTTTGCATTAAAAAAACTGGTTTTCAAAGAGAATACCTCCAGATTGCCATTGGAAGCATCTTCTTTTCTAGATACAAAGGGAATTTTGGAAAAAAATGGAAAATTATAATATTATCAGAATTTTATGTTCTCAAGAAAAAACCCTTTTTCTCTTGTATTATGTACTAGATAGATTATTTGTTATAGAAGTAGAAAGACAATACAAGTTTGGGTTCCATGTTTTCTATGAAAAAAGGAAGAAACAGTTCATCCCCTTGCCATGGAAAGTTGGTGAAATTCTATTGAGGGGAATTGCTAAAATTGATGAATTTTCTTTCTATCTCGACTAATATAGTTTAATATTTGTAGAAGATATTAAGTGTTTCGATCCTAATTGCCTCTTTCACAATCATAAAGTATCAGTTGGAATTGTTCTTGCATCGGCTAATACCCTCATATTTGGAGAAGAAGAAGGTGGTAGCAATGACCCTCCTATTCAGGATATTAAGAAAACAATATGGTGATATAGAAAATATTGTAAGTACCACAGAGCATTACAAGCAAAAGGGAAAATCCTCAGGTGAAAGAAGTGCCCAATCTCCTGTTGTTTCTCATAAAAGTGGCCCACCCAAAGTAAATTCTTAGTCTTTAGCATCTCAACAAAAGAAATATTCAAATAATAATTCAGATGATGGTGGTGAGAAAACCCCTCCCCAAGAAAAATTGGAAAACCTTCACAAGTTGAAAGTGAAAAGAAAGAGAACCAATTCTCAACAAGAAGAGGAAGAAAACATACCTGAAAATTAAATTCCTCTTGAAGATAATATTTTAGATGTTGATATCGAGAATATCCATTTTCCTTAAGAAGAAGAGAGAGTACAAGAGAACACACAACTTCTTGTTGAACTTGTCATCCGGGATGAAGTCTTCTCAGATGAATAAACTTACTATGTACATAATGCATTGTTTGATAAATCTTCCAAAAAATTAATTTTGAAAATAACTTCAAAGAATAAAAAGAGAAAATTGTGTTTCACAATTGATCTCAGAGATATACCCCACATCTAAATTATCTTCAATTCACAGAGTTACATGAGATGCATAATATGTGTCCATAATTGATATGGAAGTAGAAAATTGCAGGCTTAAAGAAAGAGTGAAAGAATTGGAAGTGACTTTGATGCCTCCACCTATATTAGCCACCCCTATTTACATGGTCCAACCTAGCGGAAGCTTTCAGAGAACCCCAGAGTCAAGCTTAATATTGAGAGGAACCTCAAGTTTACTTACTGATACCTAACCTTTTGTTGAAAAAAACATAAAGAAAAGAATGTCACTCATTTTAAATACATGGGATTTAGAAAAAAGTTTCTCTTCTCTCGGTATCAGGATACAAAATACCAAGGAATATTTGAACACAGACATAGAAAATGATGAAGGATTTCTCAAAGATGGAATTTCCATGTTCACTGCAAAGGTTTTGGCAATGACAGAACAAAGAAGAAAATAAGGAGATTTTCCTTCTCAAAGTCATACAAATCAATTAAAAGCATGCTGGATTCAAATAATTAATATATTAAGGGGAATTTTAAGTGAAATTAATGACCTAACATGCAAAATGACTGGGTCATATTCAAAATTAATTGGGTTAGATATTGCGGGCACTACTATTGAGGTGTCATATCCAAAGTTGATAGAAAATTCAATTCTCTTGACTAAACAACAATTTGAGGAACATGTTGAGACTTTGAAAAGATTATCAACAAAGAAATTTGGCAGTATGGTAGAATACACTAATGATGATATCGATAGTTGGTTCGTGTAATATACAAATAGGAATGAATATATTGAGACCACCTTACAAAATTTATCAATCGACTTTAGAGAAATTGAAAATGAATTATTTAATATCAAAGTCAAGCAAGAGGTGATCGTTTCTCCCCTAAGGTAATATATTGAAGAATCGTTAAAAAAAGATTTAATCAAGATTACTGAGACTCCAACAGAAGCACTTAATACCAGTCATATAACCACATCAAACAAGGATACAAAAGGTGCATCAACAAGAAAATGAAAAAAGGAGAGGTTCATCATAGTAAGTCTAGAGATCATATTTATTCTCAAAATTTTCCTTTCAGATAAGAAATCATCCAGTTATGTTTATTCTTTACTTGAAGAAAATAACCGATTTTATGGTTGGCGAGAGCCCCAATCCCAGTCCGTTTGGAAAAATGCATTTATTTTCATCAAATTGTAAATATTTTATCATTTTTTAGAAAATCCCAAAGAACCAATTCAGGGTTAATTTTGATTGTATCTTTGAACTCTAAATATTTGAGGATAC
This sequence comes from Picea engelmannii, assembly GCA_009831015.1. Classification (NCBI taxonomy): domain Eukaryota; kingdom Viridiplantae; phylum Streptophyta; class Pinopsida; order Pinales; family Pinaceae; genus Picea; species Picea engelmannii. The sequence goes on from ML807927.1 coordinate 194,729, forward strand.
AATATTTGAAATTGACTCACCAAAATATTATTTTGATATCTTATTTTGACTCTTCTAAGGTTCTCTGATTTTTGGGACCATCTCTTTTCTTCCTACAAATGTGATTAAATATATTTTATGGATGTGATGAATGTGAGATCTGTTTTTATTCCTTATAATATATTATCTGTATATATTATTTCTGCCAATTTTATGAGTGAAGATTCTGGGTCCTTTTCTCAAGAATCGTTTATGTGTATATTTATATATAAAAAAATTAATTGAGTGATAAATATTTTGGGGCTTGCTTCATAGCATTCTCCTACTTATAAATATTTTCCTGAAAGAATAGTTTAGAAAAATCCAAAGAGGAATACCACCTCTATAAAAATGTAGGGGGATTCATATCCTTGTGAGGTTGTTGTTTTGGTCATAACAGACTCAAACATCAACATGCGTTTACCTAGAATATTTGTTTGCAAGAGAAAAAAAAATCCACGTAGATGGGGAGCAAAATTTGTTTCCAAAAAAATCCCCAAGGTAGAAAAGATTGAGATGGCCAGTAAAATATGTGGGAAAAATGTATCTTTTCCCAGGAATGGTTTAATGATGCTAGATGTTCCCCAGAGACTATACAAGTCTTTGATTCAAATTGTCCTTAGTACAATTATGAATCATCATAAGGATGATATTTAGGGTGACTGCATGAGGCTAGTCATTTATTAGGTTGAAGATAGGGTCATAAATGTCCATCATCTATTGGCTAAAAAATCACATTATTCCCTTGAAGAAAGTAACAATAAGAACATTAATTTCAGTTTCCTGGGCACACTGTAGAAAATTATATATTTAGATCGACTCGGTGACCAAACAAGCCCTCTTAAAACTTACATTAGGAGATCAAAAACAAAGAAAACCATTGAGTAAGTACCTAAACAGACTGCAGTTGATGGTGTGGAAATTAGTTCTGATACAATTTCACAAGATGAAGTTAATGATGTCATAACTTTGAGAGACCTACATGAATCTATGAATGAATATGAGGAGCAAGGAGGTATGGACAATTATATGGAAACATGCAATGATGGTTTTTTTGTTAGCTTAGAAACTATAATTGATAGAATTCCTCCTAAAATGACATTACTTGAATATAATGTCCCTGTTATGGGTGTTGATTCTGACTCTACAAGTTCAAATGTGAACAATCAAACATACATTTTTTATAACATATTCATTTTGTAGGTATTTGATAGAATAATGCATTACAAACTAGTTGCAATGGATGATTCTTCCTCTATATACAAATGGAAGGAAAAGTGTGAACTAAATCACGAGGATAATATTGAATGCTTGAAGAACATTGCAAGTCTGCAAACAACAATTACAAATCAAATAGAAGAATCAAGCAACATGATAAATGGAAAAGATAGTGTTATTGTTGCATTACGAAGGGAGGTATCCAATATTACAGAAGAATGTAAGAGGGAGGTTGATAATGCCAAGGGAATGTTTGAAAATGTCATTGTCTACATATCAAAACACTATTTCAAATCTTTAAGAAGAATTGAAAAGAAGAACAAATGTTTTGAATACACCTCCATTGCAAACTGCAAGTAATCCGATTGTGGATGAATTAAGAAAGAGTTTGAAGGAGAAATATGCATATATTGAAATTTTAAAGATTGAATTTGAAAAAAAAATGATAGAGGAATGAGAGAAGCATAAATTAGAGATTGATGAATATAGGAACATAGTGACCAGTTTGAAGAAACAAAATGTTAACCAAGGTAATAAGTTGAATCATAGAAAGATGACAATTGTTGGCACAAATGGGAAGATTAGAGGACTTAAAAAGGAAATAAAAATACTTATGAAAGAAGGTGACAACGATAAGGATAAAGGTAAAATTTAGGGTATGGGTAAGGGAAAAAGAAAAAGTAATGACAGTGCAACACAAGAGAAGATTGCAAGACTTGAAAAGGAAATAGAAAGTCAGAGTAAAGAAAGTGGCAAAAATCAAGATGCAGGTAAAATTCAGGGTATGGGCAAGGGTAAATATATAATTCAAGGCAGTCCAACAAAAACAATTCCTTCATTTGACTTGGAAAATCCTATAGAAAGAAAAGATAATATGTCTCAGGAAGCTATCTCATTAAGTAGTGACCTAGAAGATCTCTATGCCCCATCACCAATGTTGCAAACATTGAAGATGAAGATAGTTGAGAGAGATGAAAATATTAAATAGCTCAATAATGAACTCTCGCAGAATTGAAAGGCACAACATTTGGGATGTGACGTGGAGATACAAAAGTTGAAATCCCAAGTTGTTGATTTTCAACAGTAATTACAGAGTACAACGGTAATTGAGGCAGTGCCAATTTTTTTGCTAAATCGGAGAAACAATATTTGAGGGAACAAAAGCTTGAGAATGAAGTACAAAAACTTAGGGGTCAATTGGATGAAGTTCAATCCAAACTAAAAATAGAAAAGGAACAACTTGAAAAGAATAAACAAGACAATTCCAAGAAGTGTAAGAAGAATGCAAAAATGTTGAAAAAGAAAACAAAAGATAAAACAATATTGCAAGAGAAATTGCAAAAATGTGGAAAAAAAATTAAAGATCTAGAGAAACAATTACAACATGTGTCTGCTACAACTACAGAACAATCAAAAGTCTCTACAATAGAAAAGAGAGGCTCTACAAATTTTTCTTCATCTCAAGAGCAGGGCTTGTAGAAACCTCCCAAGCAGCCTAGGGTAGTTGCAAAATAACATTAGTTTATGTACTTTGTACTCCATGTAATTACATTTAAAGATGCAATATATATCATTTCCACAGTTTAATAACATTGTATTTTATTTTATGTAGTTAATGACATGTATAAGTGTATATATTTATTGACATGTATGAGTGTGTATAGTTACATATCAAAGCCCGTAATACTTTAAAAGTTACTCGAGATTGAGTTATACAAATATACACCACCATTCTCATCTTTTTTGCAGATGTTTGAGTAAAACATATGTAGTTTCTTGTACTTGACATTTTGATATAACAATTGTATAGATTTATCTTTCTTGTTATAAATATGAAACTTATACGTATCAAGTATGAATATGGCTTGTAAAACAATAAGTGTGCATGCAAATTACAATACATACACAAGCTAGAAATGCTGCCCAATTTCCTCAACAATGGTAATTTCCATACCACGATCATTCATAATCCAATATATGGATAAAATATATATAACTAGCACTTAGCACATGGAATGCATACAATAATAGTCCACAACCACAATATCTCACTTGAGGAATCATTAATCGATCATCTATCACTATAAAGAATTTCAAAGTTGTGTATGTAACAATACATATTAGTTCATGCATGTAACCCCAAACCAAAATGTACATTTCACCCTATTCCAAATTCTGGGGACACAACAACTTATATACAACCTGCATTTTTCCATAACAGGGCGTGCATTGTCCTCAATGCCATGTTTTTATGAAATTTCATAAGGACAGTGTGCATAATGTGCATAATTCATACAAAGATATGAATTTTCCCTAACATTGTGATTTAAGGAAGATATAATTCAAATCCTAACATAAGGATTGCATTTTTCAGTCCAAGGTATGTTCAAACTTCATATACAATAACAATCGACAGCCACAATATTTCACTTGTGTAATAATTAATCTATCATCTATCATTATGAAGCATTTCATATTTTCATATGTAACAATACATATTAGTTCATGTATGTAACTCCAAACCAAAATATATATTTCACCCTGCACCAAATTCTCGGGACATAACAACATATGTATAGCCTGCCTTTTTCCCTAACAGGGCGTGCATTCCTCAATGCCCTATTTTCATGAAATTTTATAAGGAAAGTATGCATAATGTGCATAATTCATCTAACAATGTAAATTTTCCCTAACATTATGTTTTCAATAAGTTATCATGCAAATCCTAACACAAGGCTTGCATTTTTCACTCAAGGGCATGCATTTTACAACATGCCCCATTTTTAAGCAGAAAACACATAATTTGCATTTTTTTTATCTTGCATTTTATTTTTAAGGAATACATATCTCATATTAAGTAATGAGTTACTCATTGTCCTATATATACATCATATCATCATACAAAATTCACCATTGTAGCTTTTCTACAAATTTTCTACAAGCCTGTAGCTTCTAATATTTCCTATAATATTGACCCATTCATTCTACAAGATTTTTTTTGGAATATACAGATGTACAAATTTTCTACAACCTTGTAGCTTGTAATATTTCCTATAATATTGACCTATTCATTCTATATTTCATCAAAAGGTCATGAATCTTTGTGCATAGAAATTATCCTTTTTGGAGTGTAAATGCCTTCCTAATTGTACAAACATGTTAAAACTATTGTAATAATCAAGTTACAACTTAAAAATTAAATTATGGAGGTTTATCCAACTTTGGGCATTCATCTTCCTATAGCCAAATTTAACAAATTGGCCCTTCGGTTTTACAAGGCAATTGTTAGCCTTTATGCACATCAAGTAGGTGTTTGTATCAAACTTCCAATATAAGGCTATATTCAAGTGTATAATCACAAATTACACCTTATTCAAGTTGAACCACTCAATTTGGGTCAACATTGAGACTAGGGTGTGCATTTTACTCTAATGTCGTTTCGACTTCATATTTACATGTAACCCAAATCTAGGTGCATGAAAGGAACCTATCCCATTCTTAAATTGCACTTTAGATGACATGGGTTAATTTTCCATATATAAAACTCCATATTAAAACTTATAAAATAATTTTTGGAGCTATAGAGAAGCTTGGACATGCATCTTAATTTGGCCACTTAGTACTATTGCGACCTTCCAAATTACAAGACAAACTTTACCTCTTCTGCACAACAACCTTTTTTAAACTTGCAATTGCAAACTTAACAACATGAATAGGTATAATATGATAAACCACACCCCCAAAAACCTTCACAACTCAAACATAAGGTATAATAAAACCTTCAATTATGTTTTACAAGAAGGTTGGGCATTTCTTCTAAGGTTTTTCTAGGAATCTCTTGCTTATTTTTGCACAAAAAATTCTTTTATGACTAAAAATGAAAAACTAAGTATATAGTCTTATGAAAAATGACTTAAAAAATCATTTACAATTTGAACCACTTAAATTGAATGAGTTTTGAGACTTGGTCATGCATTTTAGTGTATCCTGGCATGCATTTTGCACCAAGGCAAACTTATACCAATGCAAAATTTTGCCTCTTTGTCCTAGAAGACAATTTTAGGTCTTTTTGCAAGTCAACAGGTTTTAAGTTTCAAATCGCACAAACAAAGGTATAGAAATATGTACTACTTTTTTACAACCCTGTAACTTGTAATATTTCATGTAGTATTGACCTCTTTATTCTATTGCATAAATTAGAGTTAATTTTTATTCCATTTTTTTTATGTATACTTGGTTGGTTAGAAGTCATTGACCTTGATTTCTTTCATAACCCACCATCCTCTAATTCATCAAAAGGTAATTAATCTTTGCGAATAGAAATCATCCTTATTGGAGTGCAAATGCACTCCTAATTGTACAAACATGTTTAAAATATTTTAATAATCAATTTACAACTTAAATATTAAATTATGGAGGATTATTCAACTTTGGACGTGCAATTTCCTTTAGCCAACTTTAACAAATTGGCCCTTCGGTTTTACAAGGCAATTTTTAGCCTTTATGCACATCAAGTATTTTTTTTTTCTGGAACCACCAATATAAGGCTATGTCAAGGTGTAAATTCACAAATTACAACTTCTTCAAGTTGAACCACTTAATTTGGGTCAAAATTGAGACGAGGGTGTGCATTTTACTCTAAGGTGGTTTTGACTTCATATTTACATGAAATCCCAAATCTAGGTACTTGAAATGAACCTCTTATGTTCTTAAATTTTTCTTTAGATAACACAGGTAAATACAAAATATAGATATATCCATTGTACAACTTATAAAAAAAATTTAGGTGCTACAGGGAAGCTTGGGCGTGCATTTTAATTGTCACTTAATATGGTTTTGACCTTTCAATTTACAAAGCAAACTTTGCCTCTTTTGCAGAACAACCATTTTAATGATTGCAATTGTAAAATTAACAACATGATCAAGTATAATATGATAAACCACACCCCAACAACTTGCACAACTCAATTCTACGGTATAATAAAACCTTGAATTACTTTTTACAAACAAGTTATGCATTTATAGGGTTTTACTAGGCATCTCTTGCTTATTTTTGCACAACAAAGTATTTTATGACTTCAAACAAAAAAATAAGTACATAGGTTTATGTAAAATGACTTAAAAACTAGTTTACAGTTTTAACCAGTCAAATTGAATGATGGTTTATACCTGGGGGTGCATTTTAGTGTATCTTAGCATGCAATTGCACCAAGGAAAATTTTTCCCTCTATTGTAGGAAAATCCCCCTGCGGATAGGTGAATTCCCTCTTGGATCTTAAACCCCTATGACCAAGACAGAAAAGTGCTAACTTTGAACACTAACTTTCCTTTAAACATAACCAAGCTAATCAATAGAGAACATGAAGAATATATGAGTACCTTTTTATGAAGTTTGTTCTCGCCCAGTCCAAGTTGAACTTGATCTCCAAGTCCTTCAACGAGTCCTACAATCCAATAAACAACAAAGACAAAGAATACTCCCTATTCTACTATGATTAGTTTAAAACTAGATTTATCTATGAGACAAGTTCATGCAAATGTACACAATCTTGAAGGAATCAGGCCAAGCACATGTATTAATGAGAACAAAATAAGGTGCTTACAAATTGTAGATGCAGATGTAGCAGCCTCACTAATCTCTCCTTGTTCGACCCCTTGCTCGAATGATCCACAATCAAAATGACAATACTTTTCACTGATTATTCTCCTCCCTTTCACCATGAGAATGCCTCCTTATATAGGCTTTGAGAGGCCTAACCATCCTAGATATTCTTAGGATAAGTTGAGTATCTTTCTCCATCAGTTGTGGAACTCCCTTTAGATCCAGCCTTGGTCATAGATTCGAGCCAAACTGACTCGAATATTTATTAACTGGCTTCAGAGATAAAGGGGATTTGTCCCTTGATTATATCAACAACTCGACACTCCCTCAAAGTGGGCCACAAATCATTGCAGTGCTCCCTATTAAGAGGGAACTAGTGCTCCCTGCAAGTGGGCAGGGGAGCGTTGATCTCCAAAAATGCTTTAAAGGTGGTGATTCTTCAAGGCAAAAGTTTGTACTCTTTTCCAAATGATATGTTCCTTCTTTTAACCAGTCTTAGAGGTTATCTCAAGTGTCTTTATGATGTCGTTCATGACGCAAGATCGGAATGACGACAATATGATGTTTGTGACACTTGTGACATTTGCGATAATGACAGTGAGACATCATCGAAGTGAGTAATTTTGATGTGTAACACCCTCTTTGTCCTACAAAAAAATATTTTGTATTTTTCCACAACAAAGAGTTGTCAATTTTTAATTACACAAACAAAGGTATAAACATATGTGAAAATTTTCTAATGATCCCCACATACCTTCCTCTAGCATCAATGAATTTAAACTTCCAACCCCCAAGAAATTCGCTTATATTTCTAACTATTTTATCCCCATTTGGAATTATCTCTTATAGAAGGAGGATATTAGGTTTATTCACATCAATAACCCTTTTCAAGTCTCATTTTTTGAAAGGGATGATTGAGTCCCGAGAATTAAAGGTTAGAGAAATCCTAAGGAACCCTTAATAAGGGAAATGTCCACTCTAAAAAACTCTTCCATTGTCAACTATTTACAAAACATAACCTCATTCATAGATCTATTTTTGATCGAAATAAATGGACTTAATGCCTATTCTTTTCTCCATAGTTCCCCTTACATAGTTGATAACTAATCCCCCTTCAATTTCCCCCTCTTAGCCATACCTTCTGATTTTCCTATAGGTAGATTCAGACATTATTATAAATATGCATTAAAGACATCTTAAAGATTGTAGAAAAACACTAAACATCACAACAAGCATCACATATAAGAAAAGTACGATTCAAAACAATATTGATCTTGTTGATTATTTGGGTTGGTTGTCATTGATTTCAACCCTTGAAGAAAGTCTGGTAGCGAATTCCGGTAGCACAAAGGTTTGGGTAATGGAACCAAGTTTGTTTGATGCATATTGGTATGAGTTTTAATATATTTGAAGGTAAGACTATTATATATGGATAATACATGTCATTCCATTTTCGGTGGTATGTGGAACGTCACATAACTCGTCACGGTTAGACAGTTATGTCCATGAGAAGTTGGAGAACCCAGGTTTGGGTAATGGACCCAAGTTTGTTTGATGGATAATGGTGTGAGTTTTGATATATTTTTAGGTAATACTATTCTATATGGATATTACATGTCATTCCATTTCTATTGGTATGTGGAACGTCACATAACTCCTCACGGTTTCAAAGTTATGGACTTACGAAGTTGGAGGACTCTCATATGTCATCTAGAAGCCCCAAAATGTCAAAGTAGTCAAAGTGGTTTAAGAGATTTTAGAAGGTAAATAATAAAGTGAAGTGATGAGTGTACTATAATTCAAAGTGAATACAAAATAAATTATTTAAATAATAAATTTAATGGATAAATTAGAAGTGGGTTAACCCTAAAATAAGAAAAGTGGGCAAAGTGACCTAGAAGATGTTTCTAAGGAAGCTACTTGGAAAGTATAAATAAGAGGCAAGGCTCTCTCATTTTATATCACACTTGAGAATATTGAATATATATATGTGATGGAGGTAACCAAAGGATATCTAAGCCGAATTTCAGAGGGAAGGTGAAAAAAAGAAGGTCGGAATTCAAGGGAGGATAAATTCTTTTGATGATGCTTTCTAAGGTATGTTGTTTACAGGTCATCTACCATTTTTTCAAGAATTTTTTTTCTAGAATGATTCAGACTGTGAAATTGATAGGCCATTGAGGAAACATATCCAAGTATCTGTGGTAAATATTTCAGCTTGTGGGTCATTGTATTTTTGGAGTTGCACTCTATGGAAAATAGGGTTTGTGGCTAGTCCTGAAAGTAGTCTAAAACAAGTGTTTCGGGTAAAAACGTCATAACTTCTTCATAACATATCCAAATTCAGTAAGACCAAATGTGTTGGTTAGAGTACAGTTTGTAGTATTATGTGTAACATTTTCATATCGATTCAACAAATATTCTATGCAGGGAACGCTCTACAAGGTTGCTCTCTAGAATAAGCCAGAATTCAGCAAGGTATGCCATTTTTGCTATAACTCCTTTTCTGAGAGGTTCCAAGTAGTGACACCTGGAGGAATTGCATAAAAAAAACTGAAGAACATTTTGCATTATTTTTAGATCGTTATTCATTATAGTTACATGATTATGATTATTTCAAGTTAGGGTTTTTGACTAATCCCAAAGTAGTCATGTGAGACTAAAGAAAAAATTGATGAAAATGCTAGTCTCTTGTTGTGAAAGTTAAGGAAGGTTTGCAGGTATGTGATCATATACACCAGGTATATTACAGAGTTACAAATCATATTTGGATGATGAAATTGATAAGGGATTTTGGTTGAGGTACATGTTGGGTACATGGTTGAGACAAGTAGTTGATGAGTTGGCACATACATGAGGTGTATAGTTGATGATGTTGGTACATATTGATGAGACATAGTTGATGAGTAGTTGACACATGATTTACATACTTGGTATATGGTTGGATGTACTTTTTTATGGTACAGGTTTATTACAAGTTGTTTGGTATAGTTTGGTGCATGGTTGGATGTACTTGTTTATGGTACAGGTTGATTACAAGTTGTTTGATATAGGTTGGTGCATGGTTGATGCACTTGTTTATGGTACAGGTTGATGCATGGTTCAAGTTTATTGGTATAGGTTTACAACAATATATCTCATAGTGATAGTGTGACAATGGTTCCATCCTTCTACTTCTACTTCATGGCGGTTGGACGGGGCAAGGACATGTGGTTGTAGCCACCTTTCGGTTGTAGCCGGAGAACATAGGGGGTTGTAGCCTCCTTCTGGTTGTAGCCAGGGAATAGGGGAGTTGGAGCTTCCCTCAATTTGTAGCCTGAGAAACAAAGGGGTTGGAGCCTCCTTCCAGTTGTAGCTGGAAAACAAAGGAAGTTGGTGCTTCCAATGAATGTAATTCTTCAAGACATATAAGAAAAAATATTTTGTGGTTTTCTTCCGCTTTGGGTTTCCACGTAAAACATTGGTGTACTGTGTATGTGTATGATTGTTTCATTTGTTCATTGCTTATTTACTCTGCAGTTATTGGATGATAATGCTACATTGATATAACACTTGAATTATATGGTTAAAAAAGATTAAATTGCTTTATTACTGATTCACCCCCCCCCCCTCTCAGTAATCCAACAATATGTATTAAGTGATATTGGAAATGAAAAGTGTTGTCTAGGAAAGGAATATCAAAGTTGGCTATGTAACAAAAGAATGGGTCACATACACTTTGATAACCTTTTCAAAGTCAACAAAAAGGAAGTTGTTAGAGAAATTCCCCAAATCACAAAACCAACCAACACTTTATGCAAGCATTGTCAACAAGGAAAGAAAACAAAGACCAGGTTGAAATCAAAAGAATATTCAACGACAAGACCACTGGAAATTTTGCATACTGATCTAGTTGGACCAACTACAACAAAGGGTTTAAAAGGTGAGAAATATTTTATGTTATTAGTTGATGATTATACAAGAATGACTACAGTTTGTTTTCTCAGGAATAAGTCAGAAGCTTTTGAAAACTTCAAGGTCTACAAGGATATGTTTGAAAATGAAATGGATTCAATAATCAAATGTTTGAGATATGATCATGGAGGAGAGTTCACTTCAAAGGAATTTATGGACTACTGCAACATGCATGGAATAAAAAAGAAATTCTTCATTGCTAGGACACCTCAACAGAATGGAGTTGTTGAAATAAATAACATGATAGTACAGGAAATGGCTCGAACAATGCTAATGGATTCCAAATTGACTGATATTTTTTTGAAACATGCAATGCATACAACAGTTCACATTCAAAACAAAGTAATGCTAAAATAAATAAATGACAAAGCTCCCTACAAGCTATGGAAAGGAAGACCGACAAATGTAAAGCACTTCAGATTATTTGGAAGCAAATGCTACATCAAAAGAGAAGATGGCAGAATGGGAAAGTTTGACTCTTGTGTGGATAAAGGAGTACTTGTTGGTTACTCAAGTACAAGGAAAACATACAAGTGTTACAATCTTAGGTTGAACAAAGTTATGGAAAGCATCAATGTAACAATTGATGAAATAGGTGGATGAGAATTAAAGGAAGAATAAAATGAATCAATGGAACAAATTTACAAAGAAGAAGCAGAATATGAAGAAGAAGTAGAAGGGGAAGATGAAGAGGATCAAACATAATTAGAAGAGAAAGTTCAACAAGTGCCTCCAAAGACACCTAGCAAAGGATTACAGAAGAATCATCCTTCAGATCAGATTATCGGAAACAAGGATGCATGAGTTGAGACTAGAAGAAGAATCCGTTCACGAGAACAATCACACCTAGCACTCTTATCTATGATTGAACCAAATAGTTTTGAAGAGGCCAGCAAGGATGAATTCTGGAATAAGGCCATGGATGAAGAATTGGATCAAATAGAGAAGAATGACACTTGAGAATTGGTTCCATGACCAAAGAATAAGAATGTGATTGGGACAAAGTGGTTTTCAGAAATAATTTTAATGAGGATGGACATGTTACAAGGAAAAAACCTAGATTGGTATGTAAAGGATACACACAGGTTGAAGGAATCAACTTTGAAGAGACATTTTCCCCAGTTTCCAGAATGGAAGCAATCTAATTGCTTTTAGCTTATGCATTCTCTAAGAATATTAAAGTGTATCATATGAACGTGAAATCATTTTTTCTCAATGGGGAACTTGAAGAAGAAGTCTACATCGAACAACCAGAAGGATTTCGGTTGTCAGAGAACACAAATTATGTGTGTAAATTGAAGAAGACGTTGTATGGTTTAAAACAGGCTCCTAGAGCATGGTACTCTAGACTAGATAAATATCTACAGTAGGTAGGTTTCAGAAAAGGAAGTTTAGACAACAACCTCTACATCAAGGTAACTCAAGATACTATTTTATTAATTGAAGTTTATGTTGATGATATTATTTTTGGAAGTAATGATGATAGGTTAAGCCAACAATTTGCAAACGATATTCATAATGAATTTGAAATGTCATTACTCAGAGAACTATCCTTATTTTTGGGTCTTCAAATATGTCAAACAACCATGAAATTTGTATTTCTCAAACTAAGTATATCAAAGAAATGCTAAAGAAGTTCGAAATGGAAGATTGCAAACCAGTTACCACTACTATGGAAACCAATTGCAAGTTGAGAAAAGATGATGATTCAAGTCTACGGACTAGATGCAATACAAGTCAAAGATTTGTAGTTTACTATATGTGACAACATCCATACCATATGTAATGTAGGCAGTTGGACAGGTGGCACGATTTCAAGAAACAAAAAAGGAATTACATGTCTTAGCAGTGAAAAAGATTTTTAGATATCTCAAAGGAACATAAGAGTTTGGATCATGATATCCAAAAGGAAAGGATCTATCACTTATTACCTACAAAGATGCAGATTGGGAAGGTTGAACTGATAATCAAAGAAGCACCAGTGGAGCAGTGTTCTACTTCGATGAGTGTTTAGTATCTTGGCTAAGCAAGAAACAATCATCAATATCTTTATCTACAACCAGAGCAGAGTATATTGCAGCAACAACATGTTGTACAAAGGTTCTATGGATGAAACAAACTTTGACAGATATACAGGTTGAGTATGATGATCCCATTCCAATCTATTGCGATAATACAAGAGCCATGAGTATCTCAAAGAACCCGGTGATGCACTCCAAGATGAAGCACATTCCAATCATGTATCACTTTCTACGAGAACAAGTTGTAGAGAAGAACATCATAGTTGAATATGTGGGAACAAAAGAAAAAGTGGCAGACATCTTTACAAAACTGCTTCCACCGGAAGCCTTTGAGTATCTTCGCCAGAGACTTGGAGTAATTTCTAATCCAAAATGAATTCTTTTGAATGCTTATCTTATTTGTCTTAGATTTATACGAGGAAGCACCATAAAGAGGACAATTTAGGTTGGGAGATCAGTTTCAGGAAGAGTTTAGTGAGGAGGAGAAACCCTAGATGGGAAGATACCTTTTTCCATTGATGACAAAGAGGGAGAGATTTATCAGATGCATGATAGAAATGCTTGGAGACAGATCACAAAGGCATGGTTCCAGGGGGAGCGATGGTCACAGGGGGAGCATGAGTGATATGACTTTAGTATTTCATCAGAGTGTTGCCATGAATGCTAAAGGGGGAGATTGTTGATTATTTGGGTTGGTTTTCATTGATGTCAATCCTTGAATAAAGTCCGGTAGAGAATTCCAGTAGCACAAAAGGTTTGGGTAATGGACCCAAGTTTGTTTGATGTATAATGGTATGATTTTTAATATATTTGAAGGTAAAACTATTCTAGATTGATAGTACATGTCATTCCATTTCCGGTGCTATGTGGAACGTCACATAACTCCTCACGATTAAATAATTATGGCCATGTGAAGTTGGAGAACCCTCATGAGTCATCTAGAAGCCCCAAAAGGTCAAAGTAGTCAAAGTGGTTGCAAAGAATAAATTATATAAATAATAAAGTGAAGTGATGAGTGTACTATAAGTCAAAGTGGATACAAAAGAAATTATTTAAATAATAAATTTAATGGAGAAATTACTAAGTGGACAAGTGGTTAGAAGTGGGTTAGCCCTAAAATAAGGAAAGTAGTTTAAGATGGTTAGAAGGTAACCCCTTGAGGAAGCTACATAAAAGTATAAATAAGAGGTAAGGGTCTCTCATTTTAATCACACTTGAGCATATTGAATATCTAAAAGTGACTGAGGTAACCAAAGGATATCTAAGGCGATTTTCAGAGGGAATGTGAATTAAAGAAGGCTGAAATTCAAGGGAGAATAAATTCTTTTGATGATGCTTTCTAAGGTATGTTATTTACAGGTCATCTCACCATTTTCGCAATAATTTTTTTTATAGATTTATTCAGACCATGAAATCTTGAGGCCGTTGAGAAAACATATCCAAGTATTTGTGATAATTTTTTCATCTTGTGGATCGTTTTATTTTTGGAGTTACACTCCGTGGAAAATAGCGTTTATGGCTAGTCCTGAAACTAGTCTAAAACAAGTGTTTTGGGTAAAAACGTCATAACTTCTTCATAACAAATCCAAATTTAGTAAGACCAAATGTATTGGTTAGAGTATAGTTTGTAGTATTATGTGTACCATTTTCAGATACACACAACAAATATTCCATGCGGGGCATGCTCTACAAGTTTACTCTCTAGAATAAGACATAATTCAACAAGGTATGTTATTTTTGCTATAACTCCTTTTTATGGGAGGTTCCAAGAAGTGAAACTTGGAGAAATTGCAGACAAGACACTGAAGAACATTGTGTACTATTTTTATAACTTTATTCATTACAGGTACATAGCTATGATTATTGAAAGTTAGGGTTGTTGATTGATCCAAAACTAGTCATGTGAGACTAAAGTAAAGCTTGATGAAAATGTTAGTCTCTTGTTGTTAAAGTTAAGGAAGGTTTGAAGGTATGTGATCATATACACCAATTCTATTACAGAGTTACAAATCAGATTTGGATGATGAAATTGATGAGGGATTTTGGTTGAGGTACATGTTGTGTACATGGTTGAGACAAGTAGTTGATGAGTTGGCACATACATGAGATGTATAGTTCATGATGTTGGTACATCTTGATGATTCATAGTTTATGTGTATTTGATGCATGATTGGTACATATTTGGTGCATGGTTTATACACTCGTTGATGGTACAGGTTGAGGTATAGGTTGGTGCATGGTTGATGCACTTGTTTATGGTACATGTTAATTACAGGTTGTTTAGTGCAGGCTTATTGGTACAATTTTACAACAGTATATCTCATAGTGATAGTGTGACAGTGGTTCCATAATTCTAATTATATTTCAAGGTGGTTGGACGGGGCAATGATAGGTGGTTGTAGCCACCTTCCGGTTGTATCCGGATAACATAGGGGGTTGTAGCCTCCTTCTGGTTGTAGCCAGAGAATTGGGGAGTTGGAGCTTCCCTCAAGTTGTATCTTGAGAAACTAAGGGGTTGAAGCCTCCTTCGAGTTGTAGTTATAAAACAAAGGAAGTTGGTGCTTCCAATGAATTTAATTCTTAAACACATATAAGAAAAAACATTATGTGGTTTTCTCCCGCTTTGGGTTTCCACATAATAACACTTGTGTACTGTGTGTGTGTATGATTGCACATTTGTTGATTGCTTATTTACTCTAAAACTATTGGATGATAATACTACATTGATATAACACTTGCATTTTTATGGTTAAAAATGATTATATTTCTCTATTACTGATTCACCCCCCCCCTCTCAGTAATCCAACATATCTTCCATTAAATCATCATAACAGTAGGATATTTACATTATAGACATCGCAGTTACAATCTCCCTTACAAAACTAGCTGTCAAAGTGAAATATAGCTCCCGCGCCTTTGTTCTCTCCAAAGATTCCTCCTACCATCTCTCTAACAAGCCTTTACTTTCCTATCACTCTACTTACAACCTTTATATCACTGGATTCCGATAAAAAATGTCAAAAAGTAGAACTTTTAGACAACGTCTATATATTTATATGATCCCTGTGGGGGTAACCTCGATCCATACAACGATAACATAAGTTGGTCATGATTAAATTTATATGTATTTATAGGTCCTCAAGTGACTTTTTATAGCTCGTGGTTTTAGAAACATGCCTCTGTGATTTACATTTGATGATGCAACGTCATGTGGCACTTGCGGTAACCATCAAATAAGAGTCGGAATGTCGATGATGATTGGACTCTATCAAAAGGCCGATGAAAATTAGGGCACTAAGCAATAAAAAATAACGTAATTTTGAAAATTACTTGGTAATGTCCAACGGTATGGTCAATTTTATCTGTATCGTCGGAACTCCTTGTTGGAATTCAACATCTTATATAGTAGTGATCCTTACTATGTAAACATGCAATCCCACACACTTAGTGTGAATTTTCAACTTTAGGCATGCATTTTTCCCTAGCAAGGCATGCGTTTTCCATAATACCCCTTTTTTTTTTATGTAATTTCATAAGGTCAATATACAATTACCAACACAAGGCATGCAATTTTCTCCCTAGGGAGTGCATTTTTCACCATGCCCTATTTTCATGCATTTTTATGCATTATTCCCTTTTAGGGCATGCATTTTTCACCATGGGACTTGCATAATATTAACTGGGACAAATCTTGAGCGACCTACCATGATCGTAACCTTGATCATGGCTATAGGTAGATGTGTTAGATGAAGAAGAAAAATAAGTTGAGCTAGATGTGGATGACAATGTTCTTGATTATCATATCGATGATGAAATTATAGAAAATGGCAT
Organism: Picea engelmannii; assembly: GCA_009831015.1. Taxonomy (NCBI): domain Eukaryota; kingdom Viridiplantae; phylum Streptophyta; class Pinopsida; order Pinales; family Pinaceae; genus Picea; species Picea engelmannii. Next base: position 211,373 of record ML807927.1, read on the forward strand.
TGATGATGATGTTGCTATGGCCAATTGTTTCAATGTTGATTCTGAACTAGGTGATACAGATATGGAATTGGGCAGAGAAGAAGTTCAATGATATTTAATTGTTGAAATGTAGGTCGAAGTATGTGATTATATATTTTCTATGATTTATTCTCTTTACAGTATTTTCTTATATGGGTTAAATATGTGTTGTTAAGTTTTATGCCAGTTTCTATGTATAATTGGTTATTTAGAAGTTATTTACCTTGATTTCTCTCATAACCCAACAACCTATAAGATCCTAACCCATATTGAGCATTTGTAGATTGATTATAACTGTTAATCAATATTGATAATCTACCACAACTTTTTAACCCTCCACCTAGTAACCTTGGTAACTTTCTAACCCTCCACTCTCATCCACCATAGGAACCATGTGCATGCTCCAAAACCACTACCCAGGGTCTAAATAGAATCTTTGACCTGCAAGTGTCATATAATATCCATTACAAGGTTTAACACAAAAAATATTTTTTTGGGGCTTTGGATGTGGTTTATGGCCGAGGGTTAGGAGTTAGGGATTGAAGGATTAATGGGTTTAGGGGTTAGGGGACTTAATGGTTAGGGGGTTAGGGGGGTTTATGGGTTAAGGGGGTTATATATAACTATATAACACATATTATGTACAAATACAAATATAAATTATATTACAAACAAATAAAAAATAAAATAAATAAACAATAAACAATAAAACAAATAAAAAAAACAAAATTCAAACACAAAAAACACTATGGCACCAAACCCTCGACCAAATAAACCCACTCCTAAATCGATTGACCACTTTTAACAACCCCAATTTTGATCCCTATGAACTAGAATGTATTATGTAAATGTGACTTAGGTTAGTGAGCTAGTAAAGTTGAAAAGGGGTCGGAGTGCCTTGGAAATGTAATACTTCTATATATATATTAATAAAATAAATCGATGTATACAAGATGGACAAGGGAAAGAGATAGGGGGATATGATTCCATGAGAGAGGGGAATATGATTCCATGAGAGAGGGGGATAAAGGGCCTAAGTATTTTCTTATTATTATTTTTATTCACCCATCTTGATTTTGGTTGGGAAAAGTGGTTACATGAGCTTCTTGGGGAGGTCGTGTGGTTCTTGATTTCATCTAACTATATTCAACCCTTTATTGGGATGTTTGGGGGTTTCTATTCATTAAATGGGTATTCATTCATTTTATTCTGGGTTGGATCATTCATGTGCTCTTGTTCAGATCATGGAAACGAATGGATGCTGGAGGAGAGCCATTGTGAGATGGTTGTGAGGAATTATTGATCACTCTAGGATGGAATGGATGCTTTTGTGCATGAGATTAATGGAAGTTATGAAATAATTTTTGCACGGATCAGAATCCTTGAAGTTTCCAACATTGAGATTCCTTGACTAGTAGCACTGAAGCCCTGGAGAGAAATGGAACAACTTGAGGGACTGCATGGCAGAGAAAGGGGTTCATTTCTTTAGGTTGTGCACACTGAAGGGGGAAGAGAGCTGGAAATTAGGATTGTTTTGTGGTTGAGAAAAAAATGAGAGCATGTTAGCTAACTGGTGTGTTTTAGATTTGGCCCAGGACCTGTGCTTGTGGATTCATAGCCCTAGTGCGAGGGTGACCTGTTGTTGATATTTGGAACATTAATGTCTATGTTTGGGAGTAACGTCCTTGGTCTGCATCTAGTTGGTGAATGGTTAAATTAATGATAAGTTCTCTATGATTTTTCTTGCATATGTATATTTCCATTGTGTATTTACTGTTATCTTCGAGATGTATTTCTATGTGCATGCTTGTTGATTATTTGTTGTGCATGGCATGTTGTTAAAGAAATTATTTCATGGTTTAGCATGTTCTGTTTAATTGCATTCTTTAGATTGCTATTTATTGAATGGAAATAATGGAATATAAATTCATAATCAGTCTATAAGGATGAATTTGGAAGTACATGGGAAATGGGTACATTTCAAATCAATATCTGAGCAAATCATTTTGGTATTTTTTGTACCAGGTATGTTACAAATTGGTTTTTAGAGTGTCCTTGAAGTGGGAATTTTGAGTTAGTGTGGCTCAACCTTGATGGTTGGGGGCGTTACACAACTACATGACCCCAATAGCTAGTAAGGAGAGTGTGTAGAGGAGAAACCCACTAAAATTTTGATTGGCTCAACCCCACATGTTATTATGGAGAGTGTGCAGTGGAGAAACCCACTAAAACTTGCATTGGATCGACACCTACCAGTAAAACGAGTAGACCCATACAAGGAGAGACCGACCCCACCTGTGCGTCAAAGGAGGAACTAACTCCACAATGTCTTCAATATGTAGCCTTGTTTTTCATGTAGATAGAGAATGTAGATCCTCATTTCCATATTTTTTATGTGCAACATAGAACAAACAAGGTTTGAAATGAAAATTCAACATACACGATCAAACCATTCATATAGATCCAAGATCGATGGCCTCAACTTATTTTGGTCGGTGAAAGTGCATGTTGGATAACAAGGAGTCGAGAGCCTAAATTCTAATCCATGTATTAATGAGTGATAACACACCACAACCTCATTCATTTCGGTACGCAGGGGTGGTATTATGAAACTACTTTAGCTCACCCCTAAAATGCACAAATGGATGACAAGTGGGATGGTGATGTAAGCATAGTATAGTCAAGTGGAAGATGGCATCAACATATAATGGTCTCCATTTGTAGCTTTGCAAAATCAAAAGTACCACATTGATGTAATCCAAATGATTTAAATTTATTTTTTTTAACAATTATCCCCAAAGAAAATGAGGTAAATGCACACGATAAACACTATTACGAGTACACGAGACTCCAGTAAAAACAATCAAATTCTCCTTCGACAAATAATTTTGGGTAGTTTTCTCATTTCCTTATTTCAAATATATTCTTATTGTTTAAAATAAGGATAGATGGAGAACGATAGTTAGTCTAGTTAGTGCTTAGCCTCTAATGAAAAACCCCTAATCAATTTTGATTGTGAAATTTTTGAAACATTTTTGTCACAGTTTGATCCATATGAGTTAAGAAAGTTATCCTATGATAGATTTAGGGATTTGCATGATTATTTACATATCTAAGAGTCAAACTTGGGTAAATTCATAATTTTCCAAACCTATTATTTTCCTAAGTTTCTCTCCTACTGTGCAAAGAACTATGTTTATGAGAAAAGGGCCATGGTATCTGAAAATGGGTCCAATATATTATATATCAATGGCAATTCTATTACAAAAATGCTATCTCTTCCCCAAATCCGTGCAGGTCAAACCCTACATGAAGAAACCTTGTATGTCAATTACAATGCTTTAAATTCAAGTGAAAAGGTTACATGTTATAGTCATATATGGATAAAGATGTTGTTATTCCCAACACTCCATATAAATCCAATGTTTTTCCTGAAATTTTCGGACAAGCCATAACAATGATGTGTCTTATTTTAGCGTATGATCATGACAGAATTGTAGATGAAGCTATTTTAGGGTTTATTTAAGTTGTTTTTCCTCCATCTTATAATTCCCTTACCAAAATTCAGTATGCTCAATTTCTTGTTGATATCATTCACTACCTGTTGATACAGTTTCATGCAAGAAGATATTTTCGATATCAATCTTATCTTGTCTACTTGATTCTATATTTTCAAGCTTCTCATTTTCAGAATATTTAGCTGAAAATATAATATGAACTTGGTAATCCCTGTTCAGTCATTGAATGGACATCAATGGTCATAAATTAGATAGAAAACAAAGGTTTTGTTGAGTTTTTTAACGAATTTATTTCTATTTCATATACTATTTTACATGGGAGTTCACCACCAAGGATATTCCTAGAAGCCATAAGGATTTTGTAGCTAAGTCTTGACACCAAAGTTGGAGATTGATTTTGTTTGAAAATCATACAATCATAAGGATATATGGTTCATAGTTGAATCATTTTCCGTTACCAGTGTTTTTGACACCTATAATATTTTCCTTAGAGTACATAAGACAAATGATTGATTTAGATTGTGTAAATTTTGTTTCCAGGAAACATCAAGTCACATTCCGGTTAAAAAATGAAGTTTCGCCTTTTATAGTAATCATAAGAAAAACTCAAGGAACAGTTGAAAAATGCTTTTGAACTTGAATTTTCAGCTATGAGAAGAATGCAATTATGATTCTTATCATATAATCTCAAATAAAAGGGTGCAATTTGGATCATCTCCTTATACTCATCAGTCAAATCCAGAATTGGAGAAAGTTGCAAATCAATATAGTTGGGAGCATGTACATCACTAATTACAGGGAGGTGTGCCATCATTATTACAAAGTCAAGTTCCAATTCTTCAAAAAAATAATCCTGGCCAGAATGAACAAACAACTCAACCATCAATAATTAAGACTCCACAACAACAGAATAAATCTAATAAGAGAATATGTCCAGAGTCATCACAAACTATTTATGATATGGAGGAAGATAATAAAAAAAAAGTAAAAGACAAAATACAAAGGATCAAGAATAGGGAAAAGGTAAATTAATAAATATTATAGAGAAAACTCCTACAACAAGTGAGACTATATTTTCTGTAGAGCATGTCCCTTCAAATGTTATTGAAAGTTCAAATATCCATGAAGGACAAGAAAACATTGTAGATTTAGGACATAAAATTCAAAAGAATCTCTTTTCTCAATTTATGGAAATAAAGAATCATGATATTAAAATACAGAGACAGATTTATCCTCAAATTTGGAAGTATGGATCTTATCGAACAAAATTGTTATACAACCTTAGATTTTAAAGAAGGATATTTGAATATGGCCATACTGGAACTTAAATCTCAAACAATAAAAAATCTCAAGATTATAAATCCACCAGGTTCAAATTGAAATTAGATGGAATATATATGGTGGATAAAATGGAGTTGCATAGACAAACAAGTGAGATGGTATTTAGAGACTTGTTACAGACCTCATCTAGTATGGGAAGAATTCAAGCAATGACCAGTAAGCTTGAGAATCAATGGAAGTAGGAGAAGGTAGCCACCAAACCAAAACAAACACAGATAAATGAATTAGAGCAATGAATAATAGACTTGGGTGCAGATCCTCATGATGCAAAATATGTACAGGATCTGTTAAAAAATAAGAACACAGAAATTCAAGTGTCAAAAAAGAAGCTTAACATGCATGATATTTATCATGTACAAACACTAGAATTTCAAGCAATGCAATAGGAAAAACTATCAGTTACTCCAACAAATGGTTCAAATGAATAATTATCTTGGTTCATATAAAAAACAAATTGAAATATTGAAAAAGGAGAAAAGTGAACTTAAGTGTTTAAAGTCTTCATCAGTTCAATCATTCACATCACCAGATCCTTCATAAGAATTGGAAAAGGCATTACTTGATTTAAATATTAAGGAAATTAAAGTTGAAAATCATACAATAATGATAACCAATTAAAATATAAAATTGATATTTTCAAATATCAATTTAAAGAAAAAGATAGAGTCATTGCTAAATATTAGAAACTCAAATCAAAGTTGCAAAAAGATTTAGAGCGAGCTCATGGCAAGCTAACTGGTAAACTATATTTAATTGGAGAAAGACATATTATTTGGGATCATATCATTTCAAAGATAATTGAATCATGGGATTCTTACACATTGATGGTTGATGAGTCTAACTTGGATTCACAAACTCACGAAATTATAAATAAAATAATAGAAGAATTGAGTGATAAACCACAGGCGGTCAACAATGTTATAAAATTCCTTAACTCTAAGACTTGGAATTAGTTAAAGGATTTGGGTGTCAATGATTGTAATTCTCTAATTATGGATGCTACAAAGGTATTAACAAATAATAATTTGGTTCAACAAGATCAAAATAAATGTAGTTCAATTCATAGAAAAATTGAAACCTTCATGAAAAGATACAAGGAATTAGTTGAAATGGGACTACCTTCATGTTGGGATAAAAATTGATTTTTTCTTCAGTAGGAAGCATATAAAGATATGATAATAAAAGCAAGGGATGATATAACTAAATTTCAAAATATGGATGGAGTTTTGAAAGGTCAAACTATTGTCTACAAGTTAATAGATGATTTTCATTTATTATGGAAAATCAAAACTTTATTTCATAATATTCCATCATATGATAGATATACAAATATTGATATAACTTCTAGAAAAATGGTTAGTTACAACTATCCTACAAGTAATCATTGAAGGAATATATATCAATACTCTAGGATGGATTGAACATAACCAAATGTCAAGCAATCATGATAGAGTAGTGCAAGGTGAAAATAAGAATGTAAATCTGGTAGCAGTTATGATCATGACTCATAAATTTTCGATGAAGATAGGAACCCAAAATTTATTTTTGAAATTCATGCCTTAAGAATTGCATGAACAATTGATACAATTATCAAAAGATATGGAATAAAAGAAAAAAAAACAGTTCAAGAACAAAGGATTGACAATTTTTGGAGGAGAGTGGGATAAAACTTCGTAGGATTTATATAGAAAAAGGATGAATTGTATTTATCAGTCATTGAGATTCATTTTTTTAATATGTATTATCATGTAAACTCTTTATGTTATTGTGTATTCTTATGTATCCACATAACTTTTTTAGTCTATGTATATGATATGAGTTACAATTTCCTTCTTGGCTTCATGGTTCATCATTCTATTGGCGTACAAAGAATTTACAAAACAAAGCAAGTTTGAAGCTTGAAGAAAAAATTCATGGAACTAGCCAAGATCATACCTTGTTAGGAAATTGTGCCAAATGTACTATGTTCTATACATGCTTGTACTCTATTCTATACTATGTTGTATACATGCATGTACTATATTCTATACATGCCTATACTATATTCTATAAATCAAATACACACAATGACTTGGTTTTAAAAAAGAAATATTTAGTTGTTGGGTATTTCATCATGACTTGTCCTTCTTGGATTCATGGTTCATCATTCTAATGGTGTACAAAGAATTTGCGAAACCAAGTTTAAATCCTAAAGAAAAAAATACCTGGAACTAGCTAAGCTCATACATTGTTAAACTATATACCATTCATCATCATTCCACTATTTTGAGCTAACCCTTCTCAACCTAAGTCATTATTAAACCATATTAATGAGCATTTTGTGAAAGTACTATTTTTATTTTATTTGCATACATTTGATAGGTGTTGGTAGCACTGATGCTCCAATGTCACAACATCCTACCGCGAGTCACATACCCAAGAGGCTCTTTGGCTCTTCGCCTATGGTTGGCAGCCCTGTGAGTTAGATGACCAATCCTTCTAAGGCCCATGACATACCCTCCTAGTGCATGCCAAACCAAGAACATGATGGTCGAGATGAGCCAATTGGATCTACAAATTTCTTTCCTGGATCGTCACGTGCTTCCAACAAGGGAACAATGCTAGTTACCTTTTTGGTGGACGAGAACATTGTTCTGATCAAGATACCAAAAATATCATGTATTTATGAATGTCTTAATTATTTCCTATTATCTAATTGAAACATACATCTCTTCGATTATTTTAAATTAATGATCATATTGTTTTGCAGGAAACAACAATTTTTCAAGCATATGAATGGAAAGGCCTTAGATATTATTGGGCCCACCATACACACATGATGGAATGCTCAGAATGCTAGTTTGAAAAAGGATCTTATTGACCACTTGGTTGGCCTGTTTGGTGAATCCTTCAACAGAAGTGGAGTCACCTCATTGGCCAATACATATTTGAAATATGTGAGGGATCAATATAGGGTTCATTTTCAAACAAACCCTAGGTATGAACATCCTCTGATTATTCCCAAGTGTGAGTGGAAGAATCTATAAGAGGATGCAAAGGAGAAGACAATGAGAAAATAAGGAAAGATACCACTTGGTGTAGGAAGGTATATGATATTTTTAATTTAATATGCTGAATTTTCATTAGTTCTTTATAAAAATTATCATACGCAACCTATTGTAAACTTTTTGTAGGCTCCTAGACACGTCAAAAGTAACCAAAGAAAGACTAGAAAAAAATGCACAACACAAACTTGGCCAACATGGTTACATGAAACTAAAAGCATGAATTGTAAGTACCAAATAATTAAACCATATCATTCATATCATCATCCAACTTTTATTTAATTGCATACAATAAGACACATTTGAGATCTTATGCAATGTAGGGGGATCAATTCAAAGCTATGACCACTGAAGAAGACCTACGACTCAGTTTCAAGTTTGTCTTTCAAGGCATGTTTGGACATCGACAAAGCATGGGGAAATCATAATTTTCCCCTTTGAACGACATTGTAAGTAAAATCAATGGACTTTAATTGTTGATTACTTGTAAAATCTATGCACAATTGATTTTTCCCATAAATGAATGTGTCTTTTTGTTTTAAGAGAGAGAGAAACAACAATTATGAGGCCAATAGTGGAAAACAACCCCATGGCAGTGGTGTGCATCCTAAGTATGGTGGTGTACAACCCGACCATGATGATATTATGGTTATAAAATCATAAGTATGGATTACAATTATTAATATTTACTTGTAGATGGTGTACTTATAACTTTTCTTTTTCAATGGAAGAGCATGTAGATGAGGATTCTTGGAGAGAGAAGGAACACATGGCAATTGAACCCATGGTCTTGACTATCAACTTGGTAAATACTATTGTAATGATATTTGTATTAATGAAATACTTATGTGAATAATAACTAATCATATCAATTTAACCCATCTTGTCATTGTAGTCGATGCCCCTTAGCAGTAGCCTGCACGTTGTGGGGAGTACACGACTAGACGTACAACATGTTAGAGCATGCATATCCAATCAACACCAAGATAGGGCCCAGCAACTAAAGTGGATCAAGAAATAGATGAGCCAATCAACAAATATATGAAAACTAAGAAACATAAAAAGAAGTGATTGTATATATTATGAGAAACATGTACAACGGAAACATATTTTGATGATAAAATATATTAATATAAACTGTTTGTTGCTACAATTTCTATTTTTCTTCCTTCTTAAGGATGAATCTTATATGTCTTGTATGTACAAAATCACATATTGCACACACATTCTTTCTTTCATTTACCTTTAATTTTTTTTTCTACTTTCTATGCATGAATCATACTATGTCACTTTCAATTATTTTCCAGTAGGTAGATTGGGTATGGGGGATTGAGAGTGATCCGAGTGGGGGGGGGGATGAGATTCCACCTTCATGTGGTTGGGCTTGTTCAATAGAGAGTGAATTTTTCTTGAAACCGAGAGAAGCTCATTTAGATATTCCACTTTAGTATTTATAGAGTCTCATACATCTTGATATGTCTGTTTATTTATTTTATTATTATTCAGTCATATAAACTTTTATTCTCTGATGATTTATGCAGGTCTTCGCAATGGAAATGCAACTAACAACTGGCCTATGTGTGATCTGGTTGTACAATCTCTTGCCTCACTGAGCTCATGGATGCAGGTAGTTAGTACCCATTTTTCCATTTTAGTTAGTGTGTGTGCACAATTGCCAAAGATTCATTTCGATGTCATTTCTTGGTAGTTTTCTTTGATGATAAATGATGTATATTCAATATCAAAACACAACTCTTTTTTTAACCTTTGTTCATTGTGTTCATGTGCCTAGAAAATGCCAATAGTTGTAGGGTGTTTGTCTCACCTTAAATATTGCATCCATCCTATAAAAACAAACACAGTTTGAGGAATTATGGGGTGTTTGTATCACCCTAAAGATTACATATGTCCTAGAAAAACAAACATAGTTTCATAATTATGCTAGTTTTAAAGTGTTTCTATAGTTATGATTCATGGTAAAGTTTTATACAAGGTTCAATTTTCATTCTTATCAGAGTTAGGTATCCTTTATTAGTAGAGTTTTTTAATGTAAATAGTTTAGATTTTGATTTTATAATTCACTTTTGGTAGTTTATGTTAGATGATGCAGAAATAGGAAGCATTCCTATCACTGAGCAACCAAACCTACCTAAGGACAAATATGTCAACTATTGAGAGGTTGAAGAATTTCTAGAAGAAAATAGGAAGCTTCAAGCATAGTAAGTTGAACAATTTTCTAATTCATTATCACAATCTATAGTTGCTTATAGATACTTGGCTCTATGATGTCATATTTTTGCTAGTTCTTCTTTGAGAGAAATTCAAGTTACTTTTAAAGAAATTCGAAGTTATAAATGTAACAATACATATTTATTGTGTTGGATAGTTTATGTCATTGATGTCAACATTATAGGGGGAGTGTGTTTATTTGATTATTTGACAATATCATTAATGAAAACTTTCTTATTGGTCGAATTTTATCATTGATGTTGATGTTAAGGTCATTGATGCATGATGAAGTGTGTTGTTGACAAGAGATCATGTGCAAATCCTTTCTTTGAATTTGAACCAGATCAAGATGAAAGAAATAAGAAGTAACTCATCGAAGGTTCTAAGATATTGAAATTTTGTTAAATGTTGAGATACGTCAAGGTGACGTAAGGGAGTCCACATAGAGACGACACGTGGAGAACAAATATCTAAATCATGCCAATAATACCATAGGAAGGTAGACCATTATCAATCGCTAGATCATTGTCAAACTAAATCATGATCGTAGATTGAATGAGCATTGTGAAAAAGGAAGGAATTGTGATGATCATTGATGAACTTTAGGATCAATGATCCAGATTGAATGTGCATCGACAAAGTGCTCGAAAAATAATTGTTGGGTTGTTATATTCGTTGTAGCAAAAGTCGAGGTGGATCAATTGAGATTCAAAGTCGAAGGTCGAGGTGATTTGATCGGGTAAAGACGAATTCGAGGTGGATCGACAAAAATTTGAAGGTCGAGGTTAGTCGACGGGTAAAGTCGAATTCGAAGGTTGAGGTGGTTTCACATGTTAAAGACATCGACAATAAGTCAAAGAGGTCAATTGACAAGAGGTCGATGGGAGAGAATATGATGACCAACTGAAGACCGAATGAAGGTCGACTGGTAGCTGACAGATAATCTGACTTGGTATTTTAGTGTAAAAGAATCCCAAGATTCACGGGATTTGTATCCAATGATCTACATGGATCTATAACCATTTTTGGGTGACTTTTCTTTAGGGTTTTGCTTGTTGTAAAGCCTATAGAGAATGTGTGTTGTAAGGTTGTAACATCTAATCAATGCATCTTGAATCTTGAATCTTTAGATGATGAATGGATAATCACCAAGAGTCTGTATTTTAAAGGTTGTCGGTCATGCAAATGTAAGCCAAATTGGCTGCAAGGTTGTTCTTGCGAAAGAAAGAGGGTATGATGCCAATTGTTTCTTAGGTGTGGACCAAGGTTAGACATGTAACCTTTTATTCTAAATGAATAAGACAAAAAGGAGAAGAACACTCAAGGAATGTTGGTTTTCCTAGTTTGGGTTTCCAGGGTAAAATATTTGTGTACTGTGTGCTTGTTGTGTCACTTTTCTTGATTAAATATTTCTTCCTCTCTTCTTCTATATTGAGCGTGGAAATTGTTAGAATATATAAGATTGTGTGCTCATTTTACCATGATGATACCCTCATCTCCCAACCACAGGCCGAAGCCTCCCTCCGAGCACCTTAACCTTGACCTGAGAATTCCTCCAGAAGCAAACCCTAGGCTAGATAGCCAAACAAAGAGCAGTGCATCTCTCCCCAAGGATAGCGCATCACAAAAAGTTGATCAGATAGTCCAAACCCTAACCAAGATATATCCAAGCCAAATACTGAAACTTGCTACTACTTCACCTGCACCTGCAACCCTCCTCCAAACCTGTGCACCAGCTGCAACTGCAGTGCGCACCAACTGGGAAAACTGCAGTCCTGAGATGTGTCAAATGAAAGACTGGCACCCTGTATTTATAGTAATCCTGCCAGTTTACTGGAGCCGAATTCTCCTTCTGGGTATGTGTCTGTTCAATATATTATTATTAATTATGGCCGACTTCTTCTCTTGGAGGCTAATAGCCTAATATAAATTATATTCTTGAGCCGACAAGGATTCTAGGGTTATTAGCCAATTCATTAGGGTTTCTCTTGCTTCCCGGAGTCTTCTATTCTCGTCAGGTTCACATGTAGAGGTAAATACCTCCCGTAGCTACCATAATATTAACACTCTCTCCTAGCTAGAGAGGTATTTACAGGTAATGGACTTTGAGCACAAAACATACCATTTACCCGGTAGCATCAAAATAGTCATCTAGACTAGTTCATGACTAGATCATGAGCATCACCATCACTATCAGTTGCATCATCTCTTGAAACCATACTTCATCTGAGTAATATGATGCTGGATAAGTCACTCTCACCATAGAGTGATACAAGAGGAGTAAAAGCTCTGAACTGTTTTCCGTCTGGAAAATCTTTATTCATCATTCATCTGAATGATCATCATCTCCAATAAACTGCTGATAGTCTTCAAGGAAATTAGAACAACAATGGTCTTGAGCACAACAGACCATTCAACTGGTAGCACCATGAGCACCTGCCATTATTATCCAACTGGATAATCTCCTATGACAACTGGTGCAATATCAATTTATAGAACACACTTGTGTCTATTCCCGTAGTACACAACTACAATCCAGTGGTTAACTACCACATCAAGTAACACACAATTACTTGATCAACAATAGTGAAACATATTCACCACAGTAGTTCTCATCTACTGTCATATAGTCTTCATAACAAACATTTGAGAGCATCCTGCATAGAAACAATGTTATGATAAAAATTGTATCATCTGGGCCAATCTTTCACTCACGTCTATGAGATCTGAAAGAATGTATGCCACGACAGTAGTCTTCATCTGCATAGAAACAATGTTATGATAAAAACTAAAACATCTGGGCCAATCTTTCACTCACGTCTGTGAGATCTGAAAGAGTGTCTTCCCTCAGTATATAATATCAACAACAATCATCTGGGCCAATCTTTCACTCACATCTGTGAGATCTGAAAGAATGTCTGTCCTCAATATAGAATATCAATAATAATCATCTGGGCCAATCTTTCACTCACATCTGTGAGATCTGA
>ML807927.1:227119-245044 GCA_009831015.1 Picea engelmannii
GTAAACTCTGGCTTCACGATCTTTCCTTTCACAATGTCCAACACTTTATTCTTAGCAAGGATGAGGTCAATCCTTGTCTTCCATGCTCTGAAGTTGGAGGCTCCTTCTATCTTGTTCTCAGACTTCATAGAGTTCATCGTGGCTTGCTTGACTTGGTCAAACCCTATATTTGACCAGAAATCCAAACTTCACGTCTTGGTCTTCTGAGTGTACCAGGAGATGCGCTGGGCTATGGCGCACTGATCTATCCAGAGATTAGGTCAATATCGTCACTTAAGGTGCCTCAACAAGAGGTTTAGGGTTTCTGCAACTGCTTTTGCTGGTAACTCTAGTTGCAGTGCTTTTGGAAGTTGCTCCTGCTAGTAACCCTAGCAGCAGTTCCTCAACGAGCTCAATATCTAGCGGCTATGCTTCCTTCCAGCGTTTTAGGCTGACTAAAGGGGTGTGGGCCCATAACCTGTTAGAATATATAATATGGTGTGCTCGTTTTACCACGACGATACCCTTGTCTCCCAACCACAGGTCGAAGCCTCCCTCCGAGCACCTTAACCTTGACCTGAGATTTCCTCCAGAAGCAAACCCTAGGCTAGATATCCAAACAAAGAGCAGTGCATCTCTCCCCAAGGATAGCACATCACAAAAAGATGATCAGATAGTCCAAACCATAGCCAAGAGATATCCAAGCCAAATACTGAAACTTGTTGTTGCTGCAGCTGCACCTGCAACCCTCCTCCAAACCTACGCACTAGCTGCAACTGCAGTGCGCACCAACTGGGAAAAATGCAGTCCTGAGATGTGTCAAATGAAAGACTGGCGCCCTGTATTTATAGTAATCCTGCCAGTTTACTGGGGCCGACTTGTCCTTCTGGGTATGTGTCTGTTCAGTATATTATTATTAATTATGGCCGACTTCTTCTCTTGGAGGCTAATAGCCTAATATAAATTATATTCTTGAGTCGACAAGGCTTCTAGGGTTATTAGCCAATTCATTAGGGTTTCTCTTGCTTCCCGGAGTCTTCTATTCTCGTCAGGTTCACATGTAGAGGTAAATACCTCCTGCAGCTACCATAATATTAATAGAAATGTGTCTCATTTCCTAACATGTGGTATCATATATTGGCTTAACAACATTGGATCTGAGCTAAACTATAGGTTCAGTAAGAGTCATAAGTTAGAAATCTTTAAATATTGTGTTAAAGAATAGTGAGCAACTCGAGAATAGAGATCAAAAAAATCAATGGGTAAAATTTTGAGCTTTGGAAGCTTAAAATTTAATATCTCCTTTTAGATCAAGAACAATGGACATTGGTCTATCCAGGTACCATGCCAGCATGTATGTCGATAAATGAATAGGAGAAAATCGAGAGAAGAGAAAGGAGTACGATTCAACTTTATCTTGCAGATTCAACACTGCTAAATGTCTCAGGTGAATATTCAACCAATAAACCGTGGGAAGAGTTGGGAAGCTTATACCAGTCGAAATCCCTGGTAAATAAGTTGTTTCTCAAATAGAAACTGTATCATCTGAGAATGAGTTATGGAAGTTCGGTTACTGATCATTTAAATTTGTTTAATACCATTATAATCCATTTATCTTTTGTGGATATTAAAATCAATGAGGAGGAGAAATGTATTAGCCTATTATGTTCTTTACGAGACTCTTGGGATAGCTTAGTCGTGGATATAAGGAGTAATACAACCACATTATCTCTAGAAGACGTGGTTTCATCTCTACTATTATAAGAAATGAGAATAAATTACATGGAAGGATTGAACAAAGATGCTTTAGTGGTGACAGGTCGGTCAATTGACAGAGATAAAGGAAAACTATCTTGTAGAAAGTCTAATTCGAAGGGTATATATAAATCCTCGGTTTAGTTGACAAGAATATGCTGGAAATATGGTAAATTTGGACATTACAAAAGGGACTACAATTCGAAGGCGATGGAAGTCAATACAGGATCTGATGAGAAGCAGTCAACTGAGAGAAATATGACTCCATATAAGGGAGGCGATGTGTAGCTGGCATCGAATAGTACACAGTCGGGTCAAGATGTTCGGTTGAACAACTCGGGAGAATTTTATCATGTGACACCACATAGAGAATGGATATGCAAATATGAATGATATGAAGGAGGATAAGTGTTCTTGGGGGATGAATCGATAACCAAAATTGTCGGAAAAGGAAGAGTTCGACTGATACTGTAGGATAGGAGGAGTAGAACCCTTCCAGTTGTGCTACACATTCTAGGTTTGGAAAATAACCTGATATATGTTAGTAAGATGAGTGATGTTGGCATGAACACTCTATTTTAGAAGGATTCGTGAAATATGGTCACAGGTGCGATGGTCTTAATGAAAGGCGTTCGGATTGGAACCTTATACAAGTTGTTGGGGAGTGTCAAATTGACTAAATGCAATAGCATCATTGTTCCTAAAGTCGAATCATCTTCGACTCGACTCGGGCTGAGTCGATCCAAACCGAATCGATAAGTCATCATAAAGTCAACCTAACCATATTATGACACGTGAGGATGGGACACATCGGAGAAAAAAGACTTTGAGTTATGCATAACAAAGGTATGGTCAAAGACTTTCCTAAATCTAATTTAGAAGTTGAATTTTGTGAACATTGTATATATGGAAAAAAAAGTTGGGTGAGGTTCCCATCTGAAGCGACAAGGGAAAATATGATTCTAGAGACAGTTCATAGTGATGTGTTTGGCCCTGTTACAGTTCCTTCACTTGGTGGATTCCTGTATTATGTCTCATTCATAGATGATTTTTCTAGGAAGAAATGGATATATTTCCCGAGGAAGAAATCAGAGGTTTTCGAGAAATTCAAAGAGTTTAAATATCTTGTAGAAAACTAGACAGATAAGAATATTAAGGTATTGAGAATTGACAACTGTGGTGAATTATGTGGAAAATAATTTTATCAGTTCTGCAAGAAGTGTGGCATATCACGCCAAATTACCACACCATATACCCCACAACAAAATAGAGTTTTCGATAGAATTAACAGAATGTTGATGGAAAAGGCAATGAGCATGCTTAGTGGTGCTGGGATCGCACAATAATTATGGGAAGAGGTAGTCGACACTGTAAAATATCTATTGAATGTGTCTCCTTTGTTGGCACTAGTCAATACGAATCCACATGAGGTATGGTCAGGTAAGAATCCTTCAGTTTCACATCTCAAAGTATTTAGTTGTGATGCATTTGTGCATGTTCCCAAGGAAAAGAGGAGCAAGCTAGACAAAAATGCATTCAAATGTATTTTCATTGGATACAAAGAAGGAATGAAAGGATATAAGCTCTAGGATCTTGCATCAAGGAAAACAATGTACAGTCGAGATATGGTCTTCAAAGAAGTCGAAAGTAAGTATGAGCCTAAAGAAATTGTTCAGACCAAGATAATCCTAAGATAGTGTGGTTTGAATTGAGGAATGAAGAAGATGATCCAGATGAGTCGATTGAATAGAAGAAGAGGTGGAACAACTGACCCCGATTGTAAGGAGGCCAAAAAGAGTAAGAAAACCAATTGAAAGGTATAGTTCGCCTGACTTTTGTTCCACATTCATGTTAGTTGCCATCAACGATGAGACCAAGTCGATCGGGGAGGTATTCGACTCAATAGAGGGAAAACTCTGGAAGGACGTCATGGTCGAAGAGATAGAATCCTTGCATAAGAATGAGACATGGGACTTAGTAAAGTTTCCTAGTGGAAGAAATATTTTCGGTAGCAAATGGGTATTCAATAAGAAGATGAATGCAATAGGTCAATTTGAAAAATTCAAATCTCTACTGGTAGCGAAAGGATATTTCCAAATCGAAGGAGTCGATTTCGATAAGATTCTTTCCCCTATTGCAAAAATAAATTCCATTAGAGTACAAATGTCTCTGGCTGTAACATTTGATATGGAAATAGAACAAATGGATATGAAGACAATTTTCCTACATGGGGACCTCGAAGAAGAAATCTACATGAAACATCATGAAGGATTTGTAGTAAAGGGAAAGAAAGATGTGGTGTGCAAACTAAAAAGATCCCTTTATGGTTGAAATCAATCACAAATGATGTGGATGATGTGGTACCAAAGGTTCGACACATACATCCTTAGTTTGGGGTTTGTGAGAAGCAAAGTTGATCACTGCATATACTCCAAAGAAGAAGGTGAGATTTTCATATATGTATCTTTTTATGTCGACAACATGTTGTTGATTGGAAACATCATGGATGCTATAAAGGAGGTGAAGAAGAAGTTATCCTCCAAGTTCGATATGAAGGATATTAATGTAGCTAACTTCATTATGGGAATGGATATTAAGAGTGATCGAGTACCTAGAAATATCTAGTGAACAAAATGAAGTATATTGAAACAGTTTTGAAACGTTTCAACATGCAGGATTGCAAACCATTGAAGGTGCCAATTCTTATGGGAGTAAGGCTCACTGTTGAATAGTTTCCAAAGACGTGGGAAGATATAGAGGATATGGCACATTCTGCCTATGCAATTTGTTTTGGTATTCTAATGTATGTGATGTTCTTCACTCAACCAAACATTGCCTATGCAGTGGGAGTGTTGAGCAAATACATGTTGACACCTGGGAAGGAGCATTGGACAGTTGTCAAGAGAGTATTCAGGTATTTGTGTGGCACAAAAGACTATGATATATGCTACCAAAGAAAACCTGGAGGTGATAGAGAATTAAATGTACAAGGCTTTGTTGATGTCGATTAGGCTAGAGATATGGATCGATGGAGGTCGACCAGTGGATATGTCTTCAAGATGTTTGATGGAGCAATCAGTTGGATGAGTAAGTGACAGATAGTCATAGCCTTGTCAAAAACATAATTTGAATACATGGTATCCACTCATGGAAGTAAAGAAGAAGTATGGTTGTGTTCAAGAATTGGGTTTGAGCAGAGAGCTATGAAGATAAGTTGTGACAGTCAAAGAACAATATTTCTAGAAAAGAACCCTACTTATCATTCTAAGACTAATCACATTGATGTATAATACCATTTCATGAGATACATGGTGGAAATAAATAAGGTGTTCTTGGAGAAAGTAGACACATTGGAAAACATAGAAAACTCATTGACCAAGTCTGTGAGTGTTGTGAAGTTCTCTTGGTGCAAAGAGGCAATGGAAATTTCTGCCATGGGTCTGTGAACGAAAGTTCAAAGGTCTCTCAATTTCATCAAAGAAGAATACAAGTGGGAGAATGTTGGGTTGTTATATTATTTGTAGTGAAAGTCAAGGTGGATCGAATAATGGTCGAAGTGGAATGTTGAGGTGGTTCGACCAAGTAAATATGAAGTTTAGGTGGATCGACAACAAGTCGAAGGTCAAGGTTAGTCGACTAGGTAAAGTCAAAGTTGAAGGTCGAGGTGGTTCAACATGGTAAATACATCGACAACAAGACAAAGAGCTTAACCGACAAGAGGTCGATGAGAGGAAGTATGGTGATTGATTGAAGACTGAATGAAGGCTGATTGGTAGTCGACAAATAATCTGACTTGGTAGTCAATTGTAACAAAATCGTGAGATTCACGAGATTTTTAGCCAATGATCTGCATGGATCTGTAACTGTTTTTGGGCACCTTTTATTTAGGCTTTTTCCTATTGTAAAGACTATAAATAAGGCATGTTGTAAGGAAGTAAAAGTTATTCAATGAATCTTGAATATTTAGATGATGAATGGCTAATCGCTAGGAGTCTATAATTTAAAGGTTGTTGGTCATGCAAATGTAAGCCGAATTGGCTACAGGGTTGTTCTTGTGAAAGCAAGAGGGTATGATGTTGATTGTGTATTAGGTGTGGAACAATGTTAGACACATAAACTTTATTCTGAATGAATAAGACAACAAGCAGCACAATTATCCAGGAATGTTGGTTTTCCCAGTTTGGGTTTAGAGGGTAAAATCTATGTGTATTGTGTGCTTGTTGTATCATTTACTTTCCTGATTAAATATTTCTTCCTCTCTTCTGCTAGACTTAGCATGGAGGTGTGTCTCATTTCCTAACAATAAAAATAGGTTGGAAATCCATGTGGTGGTTTATGAAACCCACCCTTATACACATGGAGGATAGAGATTGATTATAACCATTGATCATTCAGATCAATGATCTAGAATGAAAGTTGTAAAGGGGAGACGACTAGCATGAGACGCATATCTGATCATTGACAAAAAGGTCAGATCAATGCCCTATAACAAATTATGGGTGACTAACTAGAACATGGTTTAATAAAAGGGCACCTCCCCCCCCACGTAATTTAAACATATGCTCAAAAGGAAAGGCACATGCTGACGTAGTGTTTATTTCGCCCCCCACTTCCTCAAGATCCGAGTCAAGGGTCTAGCCCCTCACAATAAATCTCGTGGTCCCACATGCTTGATTCTATGCCCATTGGGATAACTCAAGTAATAAAGGAAGACAATCCCTGAGGGGCTTACACTTTGTGTGAACATTTAAATGATGATTTTGGCGATCTGGTCAGCTCGAAGGATAAATCGGGTTCACATTCATCATAAAACAAGTCCACAAAATTCAATTGAAACCATATATAAGTATAATGAAGATGAAGAAAAGTATGGAAGTGTGGGGAGCTTTGAGATAACCTATTTAAGTTTAGCAGTAATTGCAGAGGAGCATGACTTTGAAGATGAAGTAACAAATTAGGAGCGCTAATATGGTGATTTCAGGGTAATAAAAGAACAAAGAAATAAGAAAGATGGAATTATGGGCATTCTAAGGGACTGAAGAATTGTTCTATGAATTGAATTTTCAAGGAAATGATTGAAAGGTATGGTGACATGAACTTTAGAGGAGTAATTTCGATGAACATGAGCACAATTATGGTATAAGGATTGCAACAAGAATAATAGAAAAAATTATTAAGAAGATCTAGTGCAGTTATGACAGTTCTATATAGATGTAACTATGTTCTGGAAGCTTTTGAAAGACTGATTTAGATCAAGAATAATGATATAAATGAAGTACAATAGTTTCTTGTGAACAAATGCAAAATTAAGGGTGGCAGGGTGGAACAAGGAAAGATTGGTGTCCTCATTCAATTGCAGGCTGGTGCCTATAGAGGATTGGTGTCCTCATCCATTTATAGGTTGGTGCATGTTTGTAGGTTGGTGCCTACAGAGGATTGGTGTCCTCATCCATTTGTAGGTTGGTGCTTGTTCATGGGCCAGTGCCTACAGAGGATTGGTGTCCTCATAGACAGTTATTCATGCATGAATTGACATTCATTTATAAATATTTTTAAGGTCTTCACAATCTGGTTTTCCAACTCTATATTTGTAAATGTATCGACTATTATATGTGATTATGATTAATACATTTCTGGTATAACTGACTGTAAGAATAAATCCTAACCATGTTATTAAATCATATCAGAATAAAAGGTAATTAAAGTATATATTATTTATTCAACCCCCTCTCAGTACTATTAAACATTAAAACATATTGATGCATGTAATCCCAAACCAATGTATATTTCAACCCTTTAGTAAATTTTGGGCACAAATCACTCTAATATACAATCTTTAGGGTTTAGAACATATCCGTAGTCCTGTAATTTGTAAATTACCAACACTACACATGTATTTTTCTTCCTATGGTGTGCATTTTTCATCATGCCACATTTTTATGCATTTTTCTCTTTTTACATTTTTTTGAATTTACAAGGCAACTTTTATCCTTTATGCGCCTTAGAGGGTTTTTGGTTTCAAAATGCACAAATAAAGGTATGAATAGGTGTAAAATGATAAAATACAAACTCCACAATTTGAACCACTCAATTTGGAGGTCATATGAATCTTAGGAATGCATTTTACAATAAGACGATTTTACCCTCCATTTTACAAAAAGTATTAAATCTTGGTTCAAGGTAGAAGTCATTTTTGTGAATCTTGACGTGCATTTTGCACAAGGGAAAAAATTAAAGTTTAAAATAAAAACATGTATTTATTAAGTGTGAGTGTGCATTTTTAGATGTGGAGGCTCTAACAAGCTTGAATTAGGGTTTTATGCAACAATAGAAACCCTAATCCTAATCATATATATCCTCATATATTGAGAACATTGTCATGTACATCTATTTGAATTCTTAGTCTAACACATCTACCTTCTCCCTATGTCTAATGCATCATAAGCATGTCTTTCAGTGTATAACATCAAATTGATTTTTTTTTAACTTTATTTTCCACCCATTGAACCTTTGATGATAGTGCTCATCATTGGATATCCAAGAGAAAATGTCCACGCCCATCAATTCTCGAATAAAAAATTCCCTTAGTGTCTCAACTCTCCACTGGTATTCTAACAAACTATTCTTTCCCACCCATCGCAACATCGATGAACTTTTCCCACCATGGAGTGGCCACGTTGACAAAATTTTCCCACCCTATCATTGCCACTTCGACATAATTACTACGCCATGTCATTGGACCGTTGACGTACTGTGCCCTCACGATCATCGTGCCTCAAATGGATGTGGCCCAACATAAGGTTGCAATTTTGATGGCGTGCGTGTTAGGGCTCCAAAAATAGTTATGTGTGTTGTAGTCTCACTAATGATTGATTCCACCAGTATTGTGATGGTCACTTGATGGATAAAACCTTCATAGAAAAATTTTCATGGTAGTCCGGTGTATTAAATATCTCCACAACTGCCACATGTATTTCTATGTCAGATGTATAACAATTGGATATGGTCATTGATGGTTTAATTCAAAGGCTTTGACGAGCCTATGGATTTGGGTTCATTAGAAGCCCAAAATTTAGTCATCATAGAGTCGCCAGAAATTGTTCCAAATTCACTTGTGTAGAGATATCTACGATATGGTTGACCCTTCCTCATGACATGATTCCACTCATGTGTCATGTTGTTGATGCCCTCAGCCTCATCCAAAGGTTGAGGGATGCTTCTCATTCCACTTCATGTGGCTCATCTTCTGAGGATGATGCTCTTGATCCTCCACAACATCATTCTCCACCACCAATTCCTCCACCAGACCGATCGACATCCCCTCCACCACTTAGTCCTCCTCCTCCACATGTGTCACTAGTTGCATCATCCATCGATCCTCCTCCTCATCCTCCACATGTGTCACTAGCTACACCATATTCCACTGATCCTCCTCCTCCTCCACGTGTGTCATTAGCTGCACCATCGATCGATACTCCTCCTCCTCCACATGTGTCACCAGATACACCATCCATCGAATCTCCGCCTCCTCCACATGTGTCACCAGTTACACCATCCACTGAATCTACTCCTCCTCCTCCTCCATATGATCTCAATGAAGAGATATATCAAACTCCACTTTCATCATTGTTATCTTACATGGGTACTAATATACCCTCTACCTCTGGTAGCAGAGGCAGTGATGCCTTTGTCTCTGGTGGTGGACCTAGCTAGTAGTGGTACTTGACATGTATATTGATTGTTGTATATTTGACTTGAGATGTATATATGACATGTTTATTGATTTTGATGAGATGTATATTTGGCACGTATATTGATATGTATATCGGTCATGTATATTATGTTTTTCTATATCATGTGTAATATACCCACATTAAAATATAAATAAAATTTTAGTTTCCTTCTTAAATAATGTCAATCTTAAATGCTAGATCCACATTTAAGAATTTACCTTTCATCTTTTGAAGTAACTTTAAAGGGAAACTATGGTTGTATTCAATTATCATCAGAAAATATTTAGACTTGTTTACCATACTACTATGCACATTTTGAAATAACATCCTCCTAGTAAAGTCAGAGCTACCTTGGATTTCAACATCCCAAGTTTAATGTCTTCATTGTGAAAAAAAAATGAGGTCAAATGTATGCAGAAATAGGTAATGAATCTGTTAGTATAGTGTCAAATATTTTAATGTAATTCAATAATTTTGGATAATTATAGCCCCATATTGGATTCCTATTGAGAAAGGGGAGCTACATTAGAGCCACTGTGCAAGAAGGATCACTCTGCAGTGATAAATTTGAAGGACAATTTTCCTATGTAGCTAAAAGGGATAAAATGGAGGAAAAGGTATTTATTGAAAGCTTGGAAGGGGGCCTAAAACATACACAAATGAAATTGCACACTTGTGGATGGGCTACACTGGTGACCAAGTGCCAAGACCGGGGGATAAATCTAGAAATCCAATTCATGCTACCATGGGTTACAAGATCAATGGTCTATAATGCAACACTTATTAGATTCTCATATAGATGACCCATGATGCATATCGCATCATGAACATTCCCACTAGTTAACAATGCTAAAAAATGTGAGGGTGGTTTTTCTCATGCTACGTGGCTACATCTAATTGGTTTCACATCGCTCAGGGCCTTGGAAAAACCACTAGTCCAAGCATGTGATACCACTTTCGGTATCCTGGAAAAATGCCTTACTGTATTTTGACCCAAAGCCTAGCAAGATGATGATAGGGTAAACAATTGGACACCTTGACTTAAACATGGGCATCTACGTGACCAAATACAAAAATGACACATGTGCAGGGGTACAATCCCTGGTGCATATTGAAGGTAATGAGTCACTATTATTGGGAGACACTTGGCCCAACTGGGTGCCACCCTGCTCTGACAAAGGCACCACATAGGAAACCACTAAGACCAACAACTATCTACCACATATCCATCATACTTGGCTGATGTCATCAGTGATGTCATCCAAATTTTCATGTGCTTCATAAATTTCAATACCTTCACCAATATAAAGGTGACACATGTCCCCAAATAATTTTAATAAGATAAAATTCATATTTTAATGGATTTTGTGCATGTTGAAGCGATTGCACAAGTCAGATAACTACTTGATATGACAGATCGACCTCAAAGATGGTCATGATTATCAATCATCACTCTACAAGGTACAACTGATGAATGATTGGAATAATTGGCCACATGTATGTACTTATCAACATCTTACCTCAAAGCACAACATTCAGAAGGAGTAAATCATTGGCTTCTCCAACAGTCTCCCTCAATATGTGTTAAAATCCTATAAGAGAAAGTCGTGGGCAAAGTCACAACCAATCTACAAGCACTTGAGCCTTAGTGAATGTTTTTCTCTAAGTTGAGTGTCATGGAAGATGATCCACTTGTAGGGGAATTTTCTCCAAGAGAGACTAGTTGGTCATCATGTTTACTAATGTGTGGGGAACTCAATTTTTTTTCACAAAGGAGAGTAAGGCCTCTCTAATTGCTCTGAATCGGACAGAGGAATGGAAAGACATCATATAGTTCATATTAAGGCACAATTTCACTATTCGATTAGCACTCGACCAAAATATATGATAGAAGACCCAGAGCCAGGGTTGATAGCACACCACATCATCAGGTGGTCATGGTTAAGAGGAAATGACTAGTCATTCTTTCAACCCATAGATAACCTCAATCCTACAGAAGCTAAACGTTCGTAGCCTAGAATATCTATCCAATTGAGAAATTTTGAAGTATTTTGAATGGATGAACTCAGTTGGATAAAATCACCTCTCCTTAAAGAACTTTAGTAGGTTTTACCATAGTAAAAAAAACACATTTTTACTAGATAGAGAAGCAGTATCAAGATTAAAAAAATAAGTGGTATCAAGAATCAAGAAGTGGTTTTCTCATGGAAATAGATCTATAAAAGATTCATAAGGCGTATTACTGGATTTTTATCAACAGACAGAGACAGGAAGAGTATCTTAATATCAAAGTTCAGAGATCATCCTAGCTCCAAGCACAAGGACATATTGTGAGAAGGAAAGCAACATGATTATAGGGATTCAATGAATTCTTGTAGTATTAGTTTGTAAGTTCCATATTTCTTCTCTTCCATTGTATTGCCTTCCTGAGATCCACCTCTTCCATTCTAAAATGTACTAAAAAATATTTATCAATAAGATCTCTCAACAACAATCTTGGCACCATGTGTTGTAAATATGTGTGGTTTCATGTTTTAATGATATTGATTTCATGTTATGACCAATATTTATAATTTCTTGTTTGGAACACTCATATATATGAAAAATTCTTGATATGTTGAATGTTTCAAATAATGAGTTGTGTGAATCATATACCCTAAACAAACTCAAAATACATATTTCTTTGCACTACTGAATTATTTACTGATCAACACATTTTCTTCACAAGAAGCCTTACACGATTTATTTGTAATGAATACCTTATATGTGTATAGTTCTTTCACACATTCATTCACCCTAACCGTAATTATATGATATACAAGAGATAAATTGTTCCTATATATTGAATGTTTATTTAATCATCCTCTCTAGAATATTATACAAGCTATGATGAAATACTGAGTATGTTAATGCCCTTGATTGAGCAAGGTAGTTTAAAAACCCAATTTGAGTTTTGGCTCCAATGATCCTTGGAATCGTTCCACTGACAACCAGGAACATCTCGAGGACTAACATCCTAAAATGGTTCCATTTCTGGGGATGGAATTGTGAAGTTATTTTTCCTTAGGAAAACAACAAGTTTGTTGTTGATTCTTGATGGTGAACAAGATTCAGACACACGGTTGTTTACTTGTCTCCTGGAGACTCCATAGAGGAAAATATGGCATCAACAAAGAAGCATACCAGAGTGAACCCTAATCCTGCAATCATTCCAACCTTATCAGATCCATAAAAGTTGATTGCCTTGAGAAATATCATAGAAATACTTATGTCATCTGCTAGAGGTAACCATAATCTAGATAATTTTCCTCCTTCTAGTTATGGAATAGACAATTCTAATAGGATATTTGATACACCTCTCGAAGCCCACTCTATTGTACAAATTCCCAATCATCCTTTGATTTATTTTCATAATTCCCCCCTATGTCTTTCTCATTCATCCAATACTTCTTATAAGCCGTTCTTAAAGAACACTCGACCTCCTTTATCTTTTGAAGCTAATAACCTTAATCTCAATTATTTAATGGATGAAGTAGGAGGAGGTATAATTGGGGGAAATAAAACACCACCTCCACCACCAGTAAATCCTTGGGTAGCAGACAGATATGGCCCTTTAAATATTCCCCAAAATACACATGACTAACCAAAGAATTATCTTAAATCGCTCCCAAAATATGATGGGAAAAGGATATAACTGCAAAAGAACACATGGATTCTTTCTAAGATTTCATAGATAACTTATTTTTGGAACATGATGATGTTTTAATTAGACTTTTTTTCCAAACCATTGATGGAGATGTCAGGAAATGGTTTAGAGGATAAACCCATGCCTCTATCAACACATGGAAATTTATTGAAACTACTTTTATGAGGAAAAGGGGGGAAAGAGAGGCCATATTTACTATCTAATAGAATTCATATTCTTAAATAAGAAAACCATTGAATCATTAGTTTAATTTAACAAAAACTTTAATAAACTTTTGTAACATCCTGCTCTTGCGTGCACTGAGCAGACTTATTCTTTGAGGACACTTGCGTGCAAATGATCTGGTTCATTATACGATTGTTTGTTTTGATTATGATTATGAGATGTTTTGGATTTGATGATATGTTATTTTTTCTATATTTACATCGACAAGTGCTATTGACTGGGTTCTCCTGAGTGTGCATGACTCTAGACGTCATAGGATTCCAATGGCAACGATGGATCTCCTTGGACTCCAGATCGAGTCAGGGAGTGGAATGTTATGGTTTGAATGTTTTGATATTACAGATGTGACATATGACTAGATATTATGATGTTGATTGTTATAGCTGACATGTTTTGTTGATGGATGCAGGCTGACGATAGCTTGCCAACCAGACTCACATTTGGAGTAAAGGGGTCACGCATGACAACCAAATACATTGAGGGAGAGGTGTGGTAGCAGTCCTGCCACAACCTACTAACACTCATGCCGTGGCTCGAACTGTAGATTAACGATTACCTAGTTCGAGAGATCTGTGATGCCCTAAGGAAAAATTGTGACAGTCGCTCACGATGATTCTAAGGGGAACGCAATAAGGTAGGGTCCTTATTCCTTAGAGGCTCTTAGTCTCCCACAAGGTCACCTGACGGAGTATTGTATCAATGGGTTTGACATCTACCAAATTTAGTGAAGAGGCGAGTGGCACCCTTGGAGCACGTAGTGTGTCTTGAAGGGCACGTCATGCAAATAAAATGGAAAGATGTGAATGGCACCCTTGGAGCACGTAGTGCGTCCTGAAGGACACGTCACGATTTTAACTATGGTAAGTTAATAAACCTAGTGCCTAGAAAACTATGCTTCCTTAGAACCTGGTCGACCTTAAAATAAATGATGGTATGAGTGAATTTTAATAACAAATTTTTCCCTTAAGAACTGTTGCCAAGCCTAGTGAATTTAAAACCTAGGTCTAAGTAGAATATGTGAACAAAAAAAAAAGAAGCTAAATGGACATGTAACAAGAAGGGGGTAAAGAAAATTCAAGCATTAATAATTAAAGTAAAATTTTTAATGAAGGTTTAATTATTAAAAGTGGTAAATGGTTGTTTTTGTCCAAACTTGCTAATTATGAACTTTGTTAAAAAGGGGGAAACTTAAAGAAAAAGGGAAACTTAAAGAAAAGGGGAAACTTAAAGAAAAAGGGAAACTTAAAGAAAAGGGGAAACTTAAAGAAAAAGGGGAATGTCTAACTTAGTAGGGAATCTAGCCTTTGGAACTTTCTATTTGTGAACTCAACTAGGCATTAAGTAAGACGTAAGTCATTTAATAAATGTAAGGGAATAAAGGGACATCGAGGAGCGTTTTTAGGAACACTTTTAGGTGGGTGAGGGAAATAGGCTAATTTAATTAATTAATAAATTGATTTTCTGGTGCAACTAAGGGATCGGGTGACATGTGTATGGGGGAGGTTTATCCTAATTAAATTTAATAAAAAGAATCTAGTGAGGGTTTGAGAAACTAATCGCTAAGAAAAATCTATAAAAAGGATGGTGGAGGAGGAGTATGGATCACGTCTGGTAAGTGTAAGGTTATGTTGCTGAAATTTTATCTTGACTGATTTTTTTTTATGGGAGTTGGGATACCCAGCTCGGATAACAAGTGGCAGCTCGACCTTGCGAGGCGAGCTGGGAGCTAACATTTTCTATTATTGTGTGTGTGGCCCCTTTGTTGGCATATTTTTCAGACAGAGGTAGAGTACGCGTGTTTGTCATTGATGGCAAAGATCAAGACCAACAGCGCAACGATGATCGCATGGCAAGATCAGAAGCAAAAACTCTAGGAGTCAAGGAAGCAACTCACGACAAGAATGATGAAATTGCGAAATGAGAAACCATGACATTTCAGGGTTTCAGATACCGGGAGTTGGAGGTTTCAAGGACACTCACGACAAGAATTCCAAAACGCCGAAATGCGAAACGCCGAAATACGTTGATCTGACTCCATTTTGGAGTTTCGGATACCGGGAGTTGGAGGTGTCAAGAACACTCACGACAAGAATGTCGAAATCGCGAAATATGAAACCATGACTTAATCTGAGTCGTTGATCAAAGAAAGATCTGGACCGTCAAATCATCAAGATTGTGGACCGTTGATCTGACTCCATTTCGGAGTTTCGGAAACTGGGAGTTGGAGGAGTCAAGGAAGCAACTCACGGCAGGAACTTGCGATATGCGAAATCACGAAAAGATCTGGACCGTCGAATCATCAAAATTGTGGATCGTTGATCTGACTCCATTTCAGAGTTTCAGATACCAGGAGGTTGAGGAGTCAAGAGTCAAGACTCTTCATCACAGGAGTCCTGAAGTTGTGAAATGAAAAACGCCGATCATTTCAAGGTTTGTGACTTGGAGTGTCGAGATACTTCTCCATAGGAATGCAGAAATGCGAAATCGCGAAAGAACTTTATGGATAAACGCTTGGTCACAACTGTGGGCATGTGAAGGAAGCAACTTGCAAGTTGCAAGGCTCCATTTCATGATCGGGAGTTGGAAGAGTTAGAGTGACTCGCAACAAATTCATGAAACGCAAAATTGCGAAATGCAGTTTCGAATAAGGATGTGGTCATAGCCAGTGGTCACATCTGCGAAAGATGGAGGAAGGAGCTAGTGCAACCAAGCTCCATTTCGGAGATCGCGACTTGGAGAGTCGAGATACCTCATCCCTAGATCCGAGAAACGCGAGTCACAAAAGCACCTTCTGAACAGGCGTGTGGTCACTGCTTGAGGCCTTATGTGAAAGGAAAGGTGAAAGGTGCCAAAGGCACAAGGCTCAATAGGTTCACAGTGTAACTTCTAGAAACGACTAATGGTTTATGTCAGAGGACTCGAAGAGACTTCAGGGTGATCGCCATAGAAGATGAAGAGTCTTGAGGCATCTTCCAGTGGCATGAAGACTGTTCATAGAGTCTATTGATAGATGTAAGACAGTTGGAGCCTGGAACTACAACAGAGAGAATGAGCTTGACTATGACAGAGAAGACGAAGAGTCTCGACTGCTGGAGAGGCTAAGGAATATCGACATAACACCCAGTGATGATGGACGCATGGGTTTAACCGCCAGAGAAGCTGAAGAGTTGCAATGATGATCAGGCAGAGCACTCGACATGGGGAGAGCATGCATAAGAATTGTGAATAGAGGATGCAGAAGATGCACAAAGAGAATAAAAACACATAACAGAGAAGAGATTTGTTGTTGTCGAGAGTGATTCAGGTGTGTAGAAGGAGGTAGAGTGAAGTAGTTGAAATGCACAGAAGAGGAATGGTGCATAGAAGGGACATGGCGCACAGATCATGAAAGGAAGAAGAACATAAAGTGTAAGGAAGGTGTGTAGGAAGACATTGATGCAGGTAGAGCAGAGAAGTGTAGCAGAACAGTGAGGAGACTGGTAAGCCATTGATAAATATTGTATCACTGTGATATATTTACAGATAGAAAACTTTATATCTCAGGGTGGTAGGGAGGACTATTGTCCTCAAAGGTTCAAGTGGGTGCTTGAACATAGGGAGTTGTAGCTTCCATCTAGTTGCAGCCAGAAAAGCCAGGGTGGCAGGGTCGTGCAAGGGAGAACTATTGTTCTCTGTTTTACATGTTGGTGCCTTTGTGACTGGAAGTTGGTGCTGGAACACTTAGGGATATGTTTCTTCCTTCTAGTGGGTGCAAGAGAAACCAGGGAGTTGGTGCTTCCTTCTAGTGGGTGCTAGAGAAACCAGGGAGTTGGTGCTTCCTTGTAGTAGGTGCTAGAGAAAACAGAGAGTTGGTGCTCTCAGAAAGTTGCAGCTTGCAAAACAGAGGTTGTAGACTCACAATAAGTTGGAGCTCATATGTATGATAATGTACAGAATGTAAAGATTACTTATGATACCAAGAAGAAGAGGTTTTTACCCTTTATGGGTTTCCTCAGGAAATATCTGTCTATGTATATTTTATTTGTGTAATTGATGTCGAATGTTCTATTGTTTACCTCCCTACATTATTGTGATTGTTATTAAGTGCTCTGCAAAGAGTTTAAAATAATCATAATTGTTTAAGCACGGTAACAACTGATTCNCCGTTGTCCAACATTTGGTATCAGAGCTGGCCCCTTTTATCTAAGGGTAGATCCTAGAGCTTAAACATGTCAAGCCATGAAGGAAATTCAACCAATAAGGCCCCTTTGTTCAATGGAACAAACTTCGCCTTCTGGAAGGTTAGAATGAGAACATATCTAATGGCCTTAGGTGCTGATGTTTGGGATGTAGTAGAGACTGGATACATAAAGCCTGTTGTGCTAGCTTCCAACGATGATAAGTTAGAATTTAGATTTAATGCTAAGGGAATGAATGCTATCTTGAATGGACTTGCAGAAGCCGAGTTTGTAAAGGTGATGCATCTTCAAACTGCCAAAGAAATGTGGGATAAACTTATTAGCAACTATGAAGGAAATGAGAAAGTAA